>RPOG01004925.1:20263-38324 GCA_008086565.1 Thalassoma bifasciatum | reverse complement strand
ACCGGGAAGGAAGCACCCGTGGGCGCGTGCATTCAGCGCAGCAGCATCGACCGCAGTCATCGCACTTGTTGGAGTGACTTTTAGAGCCGCCTTCCATGACCCTGGGCTCATTGTTCAAAGGTTTCAGCTCTTCTGAAACGGCCTCTGTGTGCAATGGCTGGGTTCGAATGATGTGACTGCTGAGGAGCCTCTGGCCTGAGGTGATGCTTTGAGAATCATCCACAGATGAACGTGTGCTTCCATGCTGAGTCAATGACTGCAAATTGAGGAGATTGTTTTGCCTCTCTTCCAGCGTCTCCTGTCTGCTGCTCCTCGAACCTGTAGAGTCACTCTTCTGATGCCGAAGCTGTGAGGCCGGTGACCTTTGAGCCACCGTAGGCCCTTCCGTGTACTCATTACAACTCCCAGTTATCCTGATCTGATCCAGGGAGAGCACAGCAGAGGTATGAGCGGTCTGCCCATTTGAATCTTGAGGACTATCTTGGGTTGGTGGAGGCTGAGGTGTCCCTTCCTCGGGCTGCCTGTCCAGCGAGTGGGTCGCGGACGTCGTCGTCCACCCTCCTCCCCCTTCGCTGTCGCTCTGACTTCTGGAATCCATCACGGGACTGAAGGGCTGCTCGGGCTGGCATGGGACACATCTGAAGTCCTGGGGGAAGAGAACACACTGTTTATGTCCGTGTGTGATGAGCAATGCAAATGATGCCATGCAAATCATAACTGATATCTGTGCCACTATGGAAATAAGGAAAAAAAAACAGCAAAAGTACAAATGCGCAGCTCCTAGATGCAATGGGAGAAGGAGATGGCACAACAGTATTTATTTTCTATCAATACATTGTAGCACAACTGAATTTAGTCCTGGTTTTTGTACTATTCTAAATCTTTCACAGGTTTTTGCGCTCCTATGTCCGAGCCAATAAGGTGTTATTTAGGCTTTCACTAAATTAAAGAAAAAACTTCTGAAAAAAAAAAAAGATTTACAAAAATGTCTGCCCTAGTTAGGCCATTATCATGTGTATTTATCATTTAGATGCTTACATGGCCTTACAATGCAATATGCTAACATATTCAAATCCACAGCCTTGTTTTCACCACAACAAAAGAAACCGGCACTAGTGTCCTTAATTCACTTTCCTCAAGGTAATTAGCTTCCAAATACCCCCAAACACTGGGGTGTTGAAGTTTTCAATAACAATACGCCTAAAGGCTCTGTGGTTGCAACCTTGCCCCATTCTGACCTATTTTACATTGTGACACCATTGAAAAGCAGATGAGTGACAAGATAAATATAAAAAGAAGTGGTACGAAGCATGGAAGAGTTTAACTTTAAGCGATGTGGAGGCTCTTTGGGCTTGAGGCCCCTCATTTATTTACTTAAAGGGCCTTCATACTTGTTGGCCACACTGGGTGGGAGGCTGACAGCAGTTAAGTGAAGCAAAGAGATAAATAATAGGGCCATGTTGAGGAAAAAAACCCTTAATAATGAGTAGCAAATACAGGATTTATGTATAACAGTATATTTCAAAAACATAGTGACTCGTTTTCAGACTCACAGATTAGTTATTTGCATTGAAAACAGAAAAGATACTAACTTGAGCAATGCATGTCATAAGCACAGTTTCTTTTTTATACTAACAGAACTGACAAAGTGGGAGATAACATTTAAATCAAAGTGAGTCCACTCACATGCACGAGACAGTTTAGGTGAGGTGAACGCTCGCGACTAAGTACAATGTAACTAAGTTGTAGTACTGTAAGTAGCAAAGGTGTTGTACATAAAGTGTATTGAAGGTACGACAGAAAATATGAATACAGAGTGTGAAAAGTAAAGTACAGAAAGCAAAGCACACGTCGTTTAAAACTCTGAAAAAGCTTCTACATACCGTGTTTTCGACGCTTTGGCCCCCGTTCAGGTGAAATAAATCCAACTCGAGAGAGAGTTTAGTCCCGTCATCCGTATCTCATCCAGGAAAGTAGTCGATAAAATCCATTGAGAAAGTTTCGAACTCATTTTCATCAAAAGCTGTGCTACGGCATAAACCCCATGTTCTGCACACGCGCACAAGCACGAGGCATTAAAACTTCAAATCACCGCCTAAGTGTTCACTTAACATGCCTCCGTTACAAAAAGGAGAGAGAAGAAAGAAGGGAGCGTCAAAACTACGACCCAGGACTTATTCCGTGTGTTATACCAGTCAAGCTCGGGGGTCTTGCGAGTACTTTTTCTAATGTGTGAGGTTTTTTTTTTCGCTCTTTCCGGAGGGGAGGTCGGGATTTGGGCTGTAAATGGCGTCAAGCTGAAGGGGGAACAGAGCGCTTGTTGTTGCAGCGGATATCTCGCATCCGGTGTTCAGCCATTGGCTGGGAGACAGCAGTCATTCACAACAGGCTTTTTTTTTTTTTTTTTTTTTAATTTTTAATTTTTTTTTTCTTATTTCGAACATTTCACAATATGCAAACTCTCAATGAGGATAGTAAAAACAAGGTACTTTCTGTTCCACAACATAACAAAATAAAACAAAATTAAAGTAAAAAAAGAACATAACAATCTGAAGACTAATTTAAGACTCTAATTTATATAAATACATATGTGGTGGGGGACATAAGTTTGATTTTCATTTTGAATAGTTTGAAAAATATATGAAAATAAATGTTTATCCATCTGCTATGTACAAAATTAAATACATGTTGTAACTTGTTAATGCAAACATACACTTACCTATACATTGTAATCAAAAATATTAACAGTTTAGAATTTAAATAAAAGATTGTGTGCTAGATCATCACAGATCCTTGTGGCTTTTCTTTGTCTTCAGTCTTTTTAGAGAAAGAAAGAATAATCTAAACTCATTTTAAAACTGTGATTTCTCCACTTAGCACAGTGGATATGGTATTTACCCATCCATTCACAACAGGCTGATCAATCCTGCTGGTGAACGGAGGGTTTCAGCAGAGGAGGCCCTATATTTGGAAACACAGAAAGTAATAAAAACGGCAAAACTTCAAGTTTAGAGGAAAAAACATCACTTTTTAAACATTAAAGTAAAGATCAGAAGTGTGTAATTACATCTTTTTGGACTCAGATTTATCCAATATCACAGATATAAGGTAAACTAGCCCAATATGACACCTGTAAGCATTGAAATATGCTAAAATACATTTTTTTGATATGAAAAATATGCTAATCCAGGGGTTCCCAAACTTTTCCGCCTGTGACCCCCAAAATTGCAGCTTCAGAGACTAGCTGCTGTGGTACAACACTAATGGGCCAATTCAAAAACAGACAAAAACAAACAAAAAACCCCTGAGGATGCTTAATTTAACTGATCGGTAGGAAATTCACTGACTCATGTGCACTTCGCTGTGTTCACTGCATTAAACTTCAACAGAGAAATGTGAAAAACAGATAAAACATTTTCTGTTTGCATAATTTTGTATTATCTTTAACCCCTATTTTTACTTTTATTCTTACAATAATGGATGAAATGTGGAATTGTTCATAGTTTTTGATTTTGGGACACATTCCACGACCCCCTATCGATGTCTCGCGACCCCCCAAAGGGTCCCGACCCCCACTTTGGGAACCACTGTGCTAATCTATTGAAATTACAAACATAAATGCATTTAGTTATATTTCTCCACCTGCCCGCACTTTGACATATAGGCGACCTGCTTGTGGTAAAAAGTCAACGTACGTACTTCTCATTATGACCCAAGTGAAAAAAAGTTTCTTTCTTCCCTTTAAAAAGTGGGTAAACTATTTTTCAAATGAAAATGAGGTCCAACTCAAGAGAGAGTTTAGTCCTGTCTGTCGTACCATATATAACTAAATTAATTGTTAGATATATGTGGATATGTTGGCATTGTCTCACAAAGAAAAGAAAGAAAAAAATTACACCTTGTATTTAATTGGCAGTCAGAACAGATGGTGCAGAGGAGTTACAATATGAGTGTTAAGAAAATAAATGAGTGAACAATATAACATATATGTATAATGAGGCACTTTTTGCACACATTTTAGGGCCATCAGCTGTTGTAAGTAATGATGCAGTAGCACCACCATGTGGACTTTTTGTGACACTACATGGTGAATTGACTGCATAATACCTTTTTAAAAGTATCCCTGATTGGATTAAATAGGCATGTTGATGCTTGATTTTCATAAATGTGTATGCATGTGAAAGGTGTATTTGTAAGTAATACTGAGTTTGATGAGTGTTTGAAAGACTGAATGTATTATTACAGCCCATACTACATGAGTGATAAATGAATCAGTGAGTTTAATTAGCCAGAGCAAGATGCTGTGCTCTTTTGAAAAGTCAAGCTTTACTCATACAAGACAAAAACCTTTCCCAGAACGCATTCAAAGACCAATTACCCAGTGTTTAGCTCGTCTGGGACATCGACTGAAAGAACAGACCTTCAACAAACACAAGAGAGCTTTGGCAACTCATCTACTTAAATAAGAGGAGTCCAGACAGGGTTGTAATTGTGGTGTTGTGGAGACTTCATTGCTTTTTAAATATATAAGAAAGGCAAGCTTTTGTTTCAAGTCCTTGAATTAAAAGAGCAAAACCCAGAGGAAGATACTTTCTTTTATCAGTCCACTGCAATTACTCAAAAAACTGCACTGCTTACATATCATTCACATCATAACCAACACATTTTACAGTTTTGTTGAGCTGACATAGCATAACACAACATATAAACACTATGTTAGTTTGATATGAGTCACTATTTTGCCCAATTTCCTCAGACTCAGTTTTGGCTGATATCTCCTTATTTCATTAAATTATTTCCCCCTCTCCAAAGACCCCCTTCCATCTGACTGAGGCTTGTCATGGTTAGAGGCCTGTGCCTTCAACAGGCCATAAACCAGACAGGATTTCATCATTAACTGTATTTATTAAAAAAAAAAAAATCAGTGAGTGATATTTACATTTCATTTTATATATGAATATTTCCTATCCAGTTGTCCTTTTTGCAGTTTAATTAAATTAAATTAATTAATGAATTATATCATATTATTCCTTTTTGTTAAGAATGTGAGATTTGGGTTTGGGTGGGAGACATTTGGGTGTAAGGTTTTCTGCAAGTACTAGTAATATGCACTCACTTTTTTTCCATTTCTTGTTAATCTTTATAAAATCAATGAGAGAACTGCGAGGAAAGAAGGATTTCAACATAAAATGAATATTTAGAGGTTTGCAAATCATCACATATTTATTCTGTGATATCTGAACACCCATTGCTATGACTTTGTATGCATGTTCAGAAAAAGAGAAAGAAGCACACCCTCTCTTTAAAGCAGTATACCCCTCTTTAAGTTGAGCATTGGTTGTGTTAATGTGTGTGAGTAGCTTTATGATGCACGGCAGCAAATTCTGACTACTGCTGATGAGCGGAGCAGTCGAGAAGATTTCGACGACCTAATTTCCCTCTCGCCCTGCTGATTATGTAAACACCTCGGTTTGTTTTTTCGCCAGGAAACTTATCCTTAAGTGGGCAGACACCCCTCATTTCCCTTCCTACTTAGGGCACAACATGAACTTTCAATCAGAGCTGTGTTCCCTTGAGGGATGTCAAACACTGAAGGCTCTTTTTTGGCTGCACTCCTGCTCCACCCAGACCCTCAAATACCTCACGACCATAAAATCAGGACACCTCCAGTGTTTGTATTCTTTCCTGAAAGCAGGAAAACTGTGGTTACAATTCTTTAGTATGAGGAAAAAGAAAATTAAAGCATGCACGGCGCAGTGTGACCTCTAAAAGCTGTTCCTTTTGTCATCTTGTGCTTAGAAAATGTGTTCATCCACCTTGACATCAAAGCCCATTTAATTGAATTTAGCTTGCATCCCAGTGTCGGCGGCCTGGCCTTGGACACTAGGCTATCTCTCTCAGGCTGCTGAATCAAGCATGACAATTGTCCATTTACTGTGGAACCAGCAGGGTTTGAAGTATTGCGAATGTAATGATGCTTGAGTGACAGCAATTTCCAAAGTTTTTTGTCCAGCACCAGAAGAAATAGCCTCTCTTTTCTTCACATAGAATACCTTGACAGCGAATCTCGCTCCTGTGGCGCTGCGACAGAAGGCCCCGGATATAAAGAGAGAAAATTGAAATGGAACCTAAAACCACTGCTGCTGCTGCAGGGGATGAACTGTGTGTAGATTGCCGAGCAGACACTGCAAACTATTTGAAATGGCTTTGTAAAAGGACGGAGTCTCAAAGTACATTGGCTGTCCTCGAGTGCTGGCACACACGCTGAGAAGGAGCTGCTGTATAGCTATGATATGATCCTGTAGCCTGATGAGTGGGCATTTAGAGCTGACAGCTTCAGAACGGCGCCTCTGCAGTAATTCCGACAATATTCTGATGCAGAGGCAGCAAAAAGTAGTTCCAAGTAGTTTAAAATGCACGGGTGTCGTGTTAAAGATATTGTCACGCTTCGTGGTCACTTGACGTTTCATTGTTTTTGCCTCAAGAGTAGGCAAGCTGAAGCCAAGCATCAGCTGTACTCTAAAATCGGAGCAGAAATAAGAAGCAGGGGAATAGATGGCCCAAATCATGGTCACAACACAGAAGACAACCATACACAACCCCACACTGAACCAACAAGAAACTGAATTGAAGACGTGAGTACAAAGTGAAAAGGAAATGCAAAGAAAATGCACAACAAGAATAATAAAGATTAACACAGGATTATGAAAGACCAAGAAGCAAGATGAATCGAAAACACCAAAACACTAAAAGATAAACATAACACAAAGTCAACAATAGCAGACAGCTAAGGGAGAATAGAGATGATGAAAGAAGAATGGTGCGGACACATAGACTGTATAATGAGTGGACGTAACGACGTTCGGCTCAAACTGAAGCCTCCAGCAGATGCCCCGCCCCCTGGTGTCTGGCTGCAGTATAGGTCATAAGCCCCGCCTCCCCACGTATTCCAGATATGAGCTGGGAAAACTTTTAGAAATTACGATACCTCGTAGAAACGTTTCTCTCATCTTTACACTAAGGTGGTATGACGATGTCATCTGGCTGCATGGTGTTCGGGTGTTTTTTTTTCTGAGAAGTTAGTTTCTCATTAGTTATTGGACGTTAAAAACCGCGATATAAGTTTCGTTTTACGATACTTGACAGCTGCCGTTCGTGAGTAGTTTTTATCAGGGATATAAGAAACTTCAGGAAAGAGCCAAAAGGAGACTAAACCTTCTGAAGAAGAAGAAATAAATATTTTTATTTCTCTTTCTCTACTGCACAGACTCTGGCTGCACAATGGCGGCTAGAGAAACAGGTTTTTTTGGCTTCAAAATCATAGAACGGTGACAGGCGGAGCCACGCTGTCCATTCTATACACAGTCAATGGTTGGAACATGATCATAGGCACGTGGAGTTCCTCAAGGATCAATTCCCAGCCCACCACTTTGCGCCATCCATGTGCTGGATGATACAAGATTCAAGTCTCTCGTCTGGGAAAGGGTGAACTGGGAGAGAATCTTTGCCCCAAGTAGAAGAGTTCAAGTATCTAGTAGTCTGGTCCAGGAGTAAGGGGAGAACAGAGCGAGAGATTGACGGAAGAATCGGGGCAGTGTTGGCAATGAAGGAGTGGTGAAAAAGAAGTTGAGCTACAGGACGAGACCCTCAATATACCAGTCAGTCTACATTCCAACCTTCACCTGTGGTCACAACCTGAGGGTAGTGACTGAAAGAACAAGATCAAGGACACAAGTTGCTGAAATGCACATTCAGGAGACCCCCGGGTAGACCCATGACATGTTGAGTTGATTTTATTTGGTGGCTGGCCGAGGAACGCCTTGGTTTGGCCTCAGAGGAGCTGGTGGAAGTGGCGAGGGACAGGTGCGGCTGGATATACAGTGAAAGATCAATGCAAAGATTCAACAGTTATGCACATGACACTCAAATCTACGTTTACGGTCTTTGAACAACAAAGACACACTCACACCTTCCTGAATGTTAAAAATTCCTCAGATGGATGAAAATCAAAGACAAAACAAGCTCTTTGCTTTCTATCCTGAGTCAGTCCGGCAGCCTCAGGGGGCCTGTGATACTTTCCCTAAACTGGAGTAAACAGAGATTTACTGACGGAGAATTATTTGCAGCCTATACACACACACACACTCACACACACTCACACACACACACAGTAAGACCAGGCAAATGTTGAGCTTCCCTCAGCTGTGGCAGGAGACGGGCACCTGGCGGGGGATTATTCTGATTCCCCACCCGTCTCTTCCAAACATTTCTTTACCACCTGGCGTCACTCCAAATGACTCCGTAAATGACTCGGTGACGCCGAGGAGGTGTTCGCGGCTCTGCCCGGGGAAAAATATCTATTATCCCCCTTTTCCTTGTTTTTCTTGCCTGGCGGAGGAATAACGGCTCAACGATCCAGGGCTTTCACCTCTACTCTGATAAAGGTTATCTTGGCAATTTAGTGCTGGCGATATCGCATTATGGAGAGAGTTATGAGGCGGAAATCAAATTTTGCTCCCGGTGACTCCGAGGAGGGAGAAGATGAAAGGTGTATAGAAGTGCACAGTAATGATATGGCAGAGTGTGTTTGCATGTCTCCTCTGAAAGTTAAACCTGCAATTTCTATAGTGGAAAGAGCTTCATTCAGCTACAGGCTCCTATTGTACATGAAAGCATTGAATGGTAGTTTCATCCAGGCTGCTTGATGGGTGAACTGATGCCAGCAAATGAAGCCTGGAGAAGCCAAAGAGGCAGTTTGATTTATATTTTTCTCTTACCTACATTTAACCTTGACATCTCTGAGCTGTCACAGTGCAAAAAAAAGAAATGTGCTGCAATTTAATTGAACAAAAATGTACCGTTCCCTATTGATAATATAGTTTTAAGTAGCAGATAGAACCAATGGCTTAAACTAAAAGTCATCATTAGCTGAAGATTGTCCTGTTATTGTTGTTCTTGCAGCTCTAGAACATATCTACATGTTTTTATTGTCTCTCTGCAGACACATAGTGGCATAAAAAAGGTATTTGGGGAACTGTAGTCATCATTTTGTCTTTCTTGATCCGAAGAGCAACATCACTTCATGCCACCCATATTTTCTATTTGGGTCATTAGCTTTTTTCCACAACACTGCAGAGAAGCTATGAGAAAAATAAAGTACATTATGCCTCACCTCCCTTGAACCATATAGATAGGGTTTTACAAAGGAAAGCAGAAAACTCAGCGTGTGGAGTAACCAACACCTCCTCCACGTGCAAAGGAACAGGAAATTATAAAAACACATCACTATCAAGGCAACCTACAGAGCACACCATCGTATCACACCTCCTGTATTTGTCAGATGCATTATCACATTATTACAGTCACAGTTTACGCAACTCCCCGGAGAGCGAGGAAAATATGCTGTAGCAAGGCGGATTCTGCCAAAAGTGTTGCCATGACAGTGAGCTTTAGTTTCACTACATTTAGCTCCCCTGCTTCATGTGAAGTTATCAGAATATTACCATTCCTGCCTTTAAGCTCTGGATTTTGTGTAACAGTTTTCCAGTTAATAGAAATGTATTACAGGAATGGTGCACACCTTCGAGGCTCGCTTTCCCGAGGCAAATTGGGATGTGATTGTGATGGTGTGCTTCTTACTGGTTGGGGATGAAAATACATTTTCAGCAGAGCTTAAAGGGACCATTTTTAAAGCAGGGGGAAGTCACAGCCTGGAGTGAGGATATCATGTAACCAAGATAGGGACAAGACTGGCAACTCTGTCTCACAATCAGGTCATGTGTTAAATATATGGAGTATCAATGATGCACCAGCTACATAAAACATTTTCTATTTGAGTTTACCTCTGAAAATAGAAGACTGTTGATGTATGGGGACTGGCGTGCATATTCACAAGTTGTACAAATTCCTGAATCTGTGTGTAAAATGTTCAAAATGGTCCATTCTAAAATAAAACACTTGATCTAAATGAGACTTAAGCTTCTTCCTTACTTGCTTTTGTATTATTTTGGCATGTAACGTGATATACCAAGCAGGAGAAGTCCCAGTTTTAACTAATGTCGGCCAATCAGAGGGAAGGGGGTTTGTGGAGTGGGGAGCCTTAAAGAGACAGCAGCTAAAAAGACAGCTGTAAAACGCAAGTGTGAGAAAAAGTAGGGTGTTTTTAGATTGGTGATAAATAAATTGCGCTATTCCCCCTCTCCCAGTTTTCAACAGTTTAATTTTTTCCACATTTATAAGACACATGGGGAAAAACATCCCAGCTGCATGTCATGTAAGGACACTTCTTGGCTCTTTGACAGTTTATTTCTCTCATTTACACTGTGAAGAATCTAAATGGGGTCGCAGCACGGGCCAAATTCAAATCAAGCCATGAAGACCAGCACTCTGTCAGTACATGCAAGTGAGAAAGAGCAACATTTCAGCTAAGCCCCTCTTTAAAATCCCAAACCAGACACATGCTGCCAATTCATTCATGCAGATAACCAATGATGTCTATCTGCGGGGATTTAGAGGAACAGTGACTCTCTAGCCTCACTTTCAGCAGTGCTTCCAACAGCTCATTATGAAATTGGAAATAAAAAGCCTGTTGTGTGTACGGCTGCTTACAAATAGGAAATTACTCAACATAATAAGGATGGAGACGTTTCAAAGTATTTTGTTTAGGCTGATAAATGGCCTCAGTTGCTGAGATAATAAGCTTTTTGATTATATGTGTTGGCAGAAAATTACAAAAGCAGAGTCCCATATTGGGCTTGGTATGAAGTTAATGACCTGATAGCAAAGGGGATTTATTATCCGCAGTTTGTTCTGAAGTATAAAATCTGGTTAAGTGGGATTCAAACACAGGGGTGATGGATGAGGTGGAGGAAATATCAAGCATCCCAGCAGCCAAATACTGACTTTGGCAGGATGGTACACGAGAGTCATCAAATGTAAAGAATATCACAATTTGCCAGGATTAAGTGCAAAAGTTTCAACCCCAGCTAAATCAGTGCTAACTTTTTCACAAAGGGCTGCATAAGCAGTCCTTGGGCATTGAGAGTTTTTTCCCTTTGTAAGCAGTCACGATTCAACACTTAAATGACAAGCCATCACTTCTAGAGTGTGGTTTGAAAAGAGTCCTAATACATCTGAGCGAGCAGAGAGAAAGATTAAAGCAGGATTTTAGGTCAGAGCAGGAAAAAAGAGCTTATTCCATACAGGAAAACACAAGTTGATTTTTGAGCCTAATGCCCCCCTGATTCCATCTCTGCTCTGTCTGAAATAACAATTAGCTCAGGGTCACATGAGGGTAAAGATGTGATTTCCAGTTCCTGGTTGTGAATGAAGCTCAAGACGCTTCCTGCATATGAATCCCCCCCAAAATAGCTCCCTGGCTCAGACTATATACGTCTATCAGGGAGCATTATGTAAGCACCCAGTTTCTCCATGTATGCGTCACTCTCTCTCTCTCCCTCCCTCCCTCCCTCCTTGAAATAAACCTTTCCTCATTCTCTTTCTTTGTAGCACAAAGGGGTCTATAGCTACACAGAAAGGATCTTAATGTTTCCAGGAAGCCGATGATGCCTCAGCCATACCCAATGTGCCATGAGCCAATAGTGGCGCGGCGTTAGAGCGAGGTAGTGGGCACAACGTGAGCAGACTTGTGATCGGCAGGCTGCAACAGTGTTGGCTGCAAAGCCTGGAGTCAGACTCTGAGACAAGTCTCACCAGCTGTGGATTAATATTGTAATAGTCTGTCCTCCTGGATAACTGCACAGCTGAATTCTCAAGGCCAGAGTTATTAGCTTCCTTTATGTAGCAGACGTTTTCACTGTGCAAATGCAGAAGGGAGAAAAAAAATTGAATGCAATTGGAAATATTTTTTCCATTTTGGTGGTTGATGGCTCAAAGTTTCAGCACAGGAGGAAAGACAGTTTTATAGGCCAGCTGGAGTCACCAGACATAGGATTTCAAGCTGGGATTGCTAGAGAACAAAGTCCAGGATTAGAAGGTAGGAATTGTATTCCAGGATTTATAGCTCATGTCAAAAATATTCCAGAGAAAAAAAATCACAAAATGCGACAAACAAATTCGAAAGTAACAAATCTTTGAGTTTGTAGCTGATAAAGGTTTTTTTTTTAAAAATTAGTATTGAGAAGGGTATCTATCATTTTGCATATTTTCTCCAAATGTGAACAAAAGCTACAGAATTTTAAAAAAGTACCATTTGAATAAAAGCAGCTTTAAGTCAAAATTAACCAGGCTTGACTCTTTTCTTTCACTTTTTTCTTCAGCCTGCTCAAAAAAGCCACAAACTTTGCCAAAAAAATGTATCACTCCAGTGCTTTCTTGATTATAAAAGCCCCATGATGCCCCCTTGTGACTTAAAACCAACACACCAACACCTACAAATAAGTCTTGTGTCGTAGCAGTGAAATCCAAACAGGAAGTTTGGAAGTTTTAATTGAAAGTGAGATTTCATCAGTTTGATTGACCCCAAATTTCATCCATATGTTCTATATCAGTGTTTCCCAACCTGTGGTCCATGGCCCCCTGGTGGGCCGCGAAGATATTGCAAGTGGGCCGCCAAATCATTTCCAAAATAGTCTGAAATTTAATGAAGGGTAATTGTATAAAGATACAAATATACAGAATAACGTTTAAAATGCTAAAACTTAAAGGATTCAAACATTTTTAGATAAGAAAAGTCCTTTAAGAAGGCTACAGCCCAACATGTAACATGACCCCAAATTTCAAAGGTCTGAAGTGTAATTAATGCCAAATTTTTGAGACTTAAAAGTGGGCCCTGAATTGGAAAAGGTTGGGAACCACTGTTCTATATACATTAAGGATATTAAAAAAAAAAAAAAAAAAAAAAATTTATAACTCAATGGGCGTAGCCAGGTTTAAGGGTTAAAATTGATGTTTTTTCCCCCCCTTTTATGTCAATGAAAATTTTTATGCATGATTACCAGTTCAGCGCCTCTGAAAAAGTCTGTTGTCATGGTCGAAGTCCCAAAATTTAAGTTGAATATTTGATCTTGCCGATTCGCATGGTGCGTATTTTAATGAATCTATCTTAGGATTACCTTTTTTCCCCTGTGCTAAGTCAAATGTGTCCTCCCAACGTTGAAAAAATTAAAAGAAATACCTCGCTGGATAAGACTTGCAATCTCCCCCTTGTTGTGACAGCTCATCCCTCTGGGCTGACATCCAGTGTGCAATGTGTTGCACTGTGAGCTTCGAGTAATTTTTGCAGACAGCCAGAGGTGGAGGAAGTGACCTGAAATCCATTTGCAGTTAAATTTGATAAACAGGACAGTGTGACTCATTCCAGAGGACGATGGAGAAGTTGGAACAGCTGGAAGAAGACGCCATTAAGGCTTCTGTGTCCTCGGGTGAACACCTGCCGCGCATGTGGCTTGAGTGGCATGGAGGCTAATGGGGGTCAAAGGTTATGGAGGATGAACTCACAAGCTTTGATGTCAGTAAAAAAGACTGAAAGCTGAATATTTACAGCTGATAGAGACGAGCGTTAAGAGTGCAAGCAACAGTAAACACGAAAAGACTCCCACACACCTCTTCAAATGCACACTTAAAATCCCATATTTGTTCGGCAGCTTCAATTAAACATGTGGGTGTTTTGCATAAATTAGGACAACATAACCCCATTTACCTGGCCAGATTTCACCTTTTCCTTTTTTCAATTCTGTCAAATAAAAGCGTGCATAATTTCTGTGAAAATGCACATCATGCAGTGTTGATATATTCAGAATAAATGCAGCTCAGTAAAAGACTGAACCCACAACCTATGGAGTGCAAGTATGTCCTCTATACCCTGATGCCACAGAGGTATGTTTCTAAAAGCTTTCATTCAAATAGCTTTAACTGACAGTAGAGGGAGCTGTGACGTGTCTTATCTACTGACACTTTAATGTGCTCACCCACACAGCAAGAATGAAAGAGAGACAATTAAAACACAGGACATATGATAGCGCTCCCTCCTTTTGCAACTTATTATTCGCAACACAGAGCTGGAACAGCAACAAGCCGTCTCATCTCCTTTTCCTCTACCTCTTCTCAGTCTCCATTTGTTATTGACCCACTTTCCCTGACTGTGTGAAGTCTTGCTGCCTGTTATGATGAGACGAGGAGAGGAAGGTGGTGGTGGTGGTGTTGGGGGGGCAAATGATGTGTTGGAAAGAAAAGCTGTGTTCTAAAAGGAGAGCAGGGGCAGAGATTTTAGAGACAGCAGCAAAGCTCTTTCCACAGAATCTTTTTGATTTTTACCGGTAATGAGTTCAGAGCCACAGGCTGCCATCCAGCTCCAGAAACCGTTCCCTCCCTCTCTCTCCCTGCCTCCCTGCTTTCTGCTTCTCCTATAGACTGCCATTTAAAGAAGTGCTATTCATGCATCTGCTTTCCTTTGATGCATCTCCCAAAAACGAGCGAAAAGAGGGAGCTTGCATATTACAAGACTGAGACAGACATGTGAGGAGAGACATCAGGGAGTCACACTTTGGAAATCAGCATTCTGACCATAGCTGTGACATTGCATTTCCTTTTTCTTCCACATGTATGTCTTAACCAATCAAATGGGAGTGGAAATTGATGTGACAGTGGAAATAAAAAGCGAATAACAAATGTTAGTGGCTGCTTATGTGTCTTCAAGGGAAGATAAAGCAAGGAAGTGCCTTTGCAGAAATGCACATGCAGAAATGGATTCTGGATATTTCTATGCAGAACACTCTTAAAGAGATAAAGTAAGGAATAATTTAAAGTAATTAAAAGAAAGGAGGAAATGTTGCTCTTTTGTCTCACTTGATTCCTCTCCTATTCTGATTTTAGTATCCATCATTTCAGGAGGCAATCCTCTGTAAGAGTAGGTCCCTATTGGATTCACCAGCTGAGCAGTGAGAGGGTCACAGGGTTCGATGCAAAAAGAAAAAGAGATAGCACACGAGGAAAAATTTCCCTGACATAATTTTTGACGTTTCATTTTTTTTCTTGCAAAACAAGTTCATATTTAACTGATTTATGAATCAAAGAATAATCACAGGAGCTGATTATGTCAACATTGTGTTGTACTAAGGGGAGTTCATTTCTCATTAAGATAGTCAGGCCCCTACAGCAGGGGGTGCTATCGTTCCTAATATTAATGTACCAACTTTGATCTGCTGTTGAGGCACCCGATGGGTTTTCATCGAGCCTTTGATACCTTGTCGTCCTCAATGTGTCTACAACAAAGGGACCGAATCGGGGGTTGAAAAAAATAAAACCTTCATCAAAGTACGTACATTGCAAACCACCAAAAAATGCTCAAAATTGAACCATCAACTACAACTTTTGTGCTTTCTGTTGGGATATGAGCAAGTTAACAAGACACTCTTTTGTAGCATTTGACATAATAGTTATGTACCATAAATGTCAGGTCAAGGCTGATTTTATACAATTTTATACAAATGTTAGAGGTCTATGGGGGGCACTTTGCAGCACTTGTTTGCAAAAAAAATAAAATAAAAAATAACAACAACAAAAGAAAAGCACTGGATTTTTACATTTTTGGCCATGCCAGATATGACTGCAAATTTTGGTATGAAATGAATCACATCAAAGGCGTACAATTTGGGGCAAAGGCGGCAGAAGAATGAAATATAAAATTACTTCATATTCCAAGTCGATCTTTGCTGCTGACCCTATGGTTCGGTTCAGGCCCTATCAGTGCCGTGTCAAGGAAGAAAGGTCAGGTCTCGTCTTTACTGCAGAATTATACCAACAGGAGGTGGTAGGTAGTGTTCAGGAAGCTTTCAGGAAAACACTGTAGCTTTACTTCATCCTCGGATAATACAGCAAGCTTTATTCATTTTCGCGTCCTGCGTGGTTTCTGTGCAATTTTCTGCTTGTGATTACCTCAGAAAAAGCATACCAATTTCACAGCAGTGTTTATTTCTTTGAAGAGCAAGTCAGCCAAACATGATTCATCTGATGACAGTCCTCAGCTTTCAGGAGACGCCAAAGTGGCCCCCTGCTACCGTTGCTTTGACGTCGCAGATTGTTGTCAACCGTTTCCCTCTTAGCCTCGCAAAAAATGTTTTCACTTCTATTTCATTAATTCAACAAGCGATTTGTCGAATCAATCTTTCATTTTCTAATCTGATAATGCTGCCTCAGCATTCTGAAAGCATCCAGTTAAATCTAATTTGAAACCTAGACACAATTAATTCATTTTATTTCACAGAGGAGAAGCAATGGTTGTGATACATAGAGAGGGCAAAAAGTCACTTGTGGTTCAGCGTTTACTTTCATGATATCAAAACAGGCAGTTGTGTACTGATGTTGTGTGTGTGTATGTGTTTGTGTGTGTGTGTATTTCACTGCAGGCACTGAACAGCAGCTATCATACTCCACAGCCAACACAACTCTCTGTCAACTCACCCTCTCCTAAGTTTATCTCCTCCGTCAAGGCATGCGCTTGTTTAATCATAACTGTCTCCCCAACTGCAGTAATTGTTTCTACCCAGGAGGGGGTTTCAGAGGTTTAGGAAATTGGCTTTTTATGCTGCATTAGTTCTCTTGCCATTTATTTGTCTCTCTTCGTTTCTGTTTCTCTAATTGTGCTCAATGAGGATATGCTTCTCTCTCAGTTTACTGCTTTTCACTCTCCCTCAAAAGGTCACTTTTTTCTGCCAGTTATGTTTGTTTCTACTCTTGATGGATGTCATATCATTTTGAAAGCATCTAATATATAGCAGAATTAACAACATGACCTGTTATATCCCTTCTGGAACCAGGATTGAGCGTGACAGGAAAGCATAGAAATCTCAGGTGTCCTAGGTCAACTGAACTAAGATGGACTAGACAAGGCTAGAGTTATCACAAGATGCAATATCTATCCAGGTTTACAAACTCCAGGATGCCCAGGCAAGTCTCTCAAGTATCTCTCAAGTGTCTGTAGTGACTCATACTGTGGATACCGTTTTTCCCCAACTCTGGTAAAGAATGAAATAAAGACTTCTGCCGGCCGACAATAGTTTTATTTTCTTTGCAAAGAAAAGGTCAGTTAACACACACAAGCAGTATGGATGCCAAGTGACCACGAGTGATGAAAGTCTGAAAAACTTATAGTCGTGAGACCACTCCCCTGGGCTTTGTTTTACACCTTCTCCGTCTGAGGTATATTTGGGAACAAAGGATCTTAAAATCAAAGGCTCTGAGGGGGGGGGGNACACAAAGGTGAGGTGTAATGGTGAAAGACTGTGGCGGGGGAAAGCAGGGGGTTCAGGATGCATTCCAAGGTGTGACCCTTGGGAGGACACAAAGACAAGGTGTGGGGAAGTGTGAAAACAAAAGTTTAAGCATTTGGAGGATGTGAAAACAGGGCTCTTCAATGTGAGCATCAATATTTTAATCACACATACATTTTCATTTTGTCTGTTTCATTTCTTTTATTTGTGAATAAGATAAATAATTTGATGTTAAAATAACATTTCACATTATTACATTGGTTGTACCACCTGATATGGAAATTGTTCCAGTCACCAATGAAGTGAAAAAACCTTTTTTATCAGTATTTCAGAGAAATCTACAAACTTTTCCACTTGGTCACAAATGTCATTTGGGCTCCTCTGGCTGATGCAGTTTCCTGTTTCCTGTTTTATTCTCTTCACTTTAAAATAAAAGTCTAATGTTACGGTTGCACCACCCTGACATTTGACAAGGTGAAAATTACGGGACAAAAGTTTTTTACATTTCTCAACAGCCTTAAAATTCTTTTTATTTGCAAAGAATGTTTTATTTAAAAAGGTTCAAGCATAAAATAATGCCACTGTATTTTTAATTTCCATTTACAATAACTGACATTCAATTTTTAGAGTTTAATTACTGTGGATACTTGTCAGGACGGTTGCACCACCTGACATTTTGGGGGTTTGAGGAACCAAAACATAGAAAAACATGTTATATTTTAATAGTTTAAAGATGTGTTCAAATAACAGGTTTCATAGAATAAAGAAATACATGTGATGAAATACTCAATTCATGATGGAAGGAAATATTGCACGTCATTGACCCATATATA
>RPOG01004925.1:0-19152 GCA_008086565.1 Thalassoma bifasciatum | reverse complement strand
GCGCTCCCTCCTTTTGCAACTTATTATTCGCAACACAGAGCTGGAACAGCAACAAGCCGTCTCATCTCCTTTTCCTCTACCTCTTCTCAGTCTCCATTTGTTATTGACCCACTTTCCCTGACTGTGTGAAGTCTTGCTGCCTGTTATGATGAGACGAGGAGAGGAAGGTGGTGGTGGTGGTGTTGGGGGGGCAAATGATGTGTTGGAAAGAAAAGCTGTGTTCTAAAAGGAGAGCAGGGGCAGAGATTTTAGAGACAGCAGCAAAGCTCTTTCCACAGAATCTTTTTGATTTTTACCGGTAATGAGTTCAGAGCCACAGGCTGCCATCCAGCTCCAGAAACCGTTCCCTCCCTCTCTCTCCCTGCCTCCCTGCTTTCTGCTTCTCCTATAGACTGCCATTTAAAGAAGTGCTATTCATGCATCTGCTTTCCTTTGATGCATCTCCCAAAAACGAGCGAAAAGAGGGAGCTTGCATATTACAAGACTGAGACAGACCTGTGAGGAGAGACATCAGGGAGTCACACTTTGGAAATCAGCATTCTGACCATAGCTGTGACATTGCATTTCCTTTTTCTTCCACATGTATGTCTTAACCAATCAAATGGGAGTGGAAATTGATGTGACAGTGGAAATAAAAAGCGAATAACAAATGTTAGTGGCTGCTTATGTGTCTTCAAGGGAAGATAAAGCAAGGAAGTGCCTTTGCAGAAATGCACATGCAGAAATGGATTCTGGATATTTCTATGCAGAACACTCTTAAAGAGATCAAGTAAGGAATAATTTAAAGTAATTAAAAGAAAGGAGGAAATGTCGCTCTTTTGTCTCACTTGATTCATCTCCTATTCTGATTTTAGTATCCATCATTTCAGGAAGCAATCCTCTGTAAGAGTAGATCCCTATTGGATTCACCAGCTGAGCAGTGAGAGGGTCACAGGGTTCAATGCAAAAAGAAAAAGAGATAGCACAAGAGGAAAAATTTCCCTGACATAATTTTTGACTTTTTATTTTTTTTCTTGCAAAAACAAGTTCATATTTAACTGATTTATGAATCAAAGAATAATCACAGGAGCTGATTATGTCAGCCTTGTTTTGTACTAAGGGGAGTTCATTTCTCATTAAGATAGTCAGGCCCCTACAGCAGGGGGTGCTATCGTTCCTAATATTAATGTACCAACTTTGATCTGCTGTTGAGGCACCCGATGGGTTTTCATCGAGCCTTTGATACCTTGTCGTCCTCAATGTGTCTACAACAAAGGGACCGATTCGGGGGTTGAAAAAAATAAAACCTTCATCAAAGTACATGCATCGCAAACCACCAAAAAATGCTCAAAATTGAACCATCAACTAAAACTTTTGTGCTTTCTGTTGGGATATGAGCAAGTTAACAAGACACTCTTTTGTAGCTTTTGACATAATAGTTATGTACCATAAATGTCAGGTCAAGGCTGATTTTATACAATTTTATACAAATGTTAGAGGTCTATGGGGGGCACTTTGGAGCACTTATTTGCAAAAAAATAAATAAATAAATAACAACAACAAAAGAAAAGCACTGGATTTTTACATTTTTGGCCATGCCAGATATGACTGCAAATTTTGGTATGAAATGAATCACATCAAAGGCGTACAATTTGGGGCAAAGGCGGCAGAAGAATGAAAAATAAAATTACTTAATATTCCAAGTCGATCTTTGCTGCTGACCCTATGGTTCGGTTCAGGCCCTATCAGTGCCGTGTCAAGGAAGAAAGGTCAGGTCTCGTCTTTACTGCAGAATTATACCAACAGAAGGTGGTAGGTAGTGTTCAGGAAGCTTTCAGGAAAACACTGTAGCTTTACTTCATCCTCGGATAATACAGCAAGCTTTATTCATTTTCGCGTCCTGCGTGGTTTCTGTGCAATTTTCTGCTTACGATTACCTCAGAAAAAGCATACCAATTTCACAGCAGTGTTTATTTCTTTGAAGAGCAAGTCAGCCAAACATGATTCATCTGATGACAGTCCTCAGCTTTCAGGAGACGCCAAAGTGGCCCCCTGCTACCGTTGCTTTGACGTCGCAGATTGTTGTCGACCGTTTCCCTCTTAGCCTCGCAAAAAATGTTTTCACTTCTATTTCATTAATTCAACAAGCAATTTGTCGAATCAATCTTTCATTTTCTAATCTGATAATGCTGCCTCAGCATTCTGAAAGCATCCAGTTAAATCTAATTTGTAAACCTAGACACAATTAATGTCATTTTATTTCACAGAGGAGAAGCAATGGTTGTGATACATAGAGAGGGCAAAAAGTCACTTGTGGTTCAGCGTTTACTTTCATGATATCAAAACAGGCAGTTGTGTACTGATGTTGTGTGTGTGTGTGTGTGTATGTGTGTATTTCTGCTCTCACTGCAGGCACTGAACAGCAGCTATCATACTCCACAGCCAACACGACTCTCTGTCAACTCACCCTCTCCTAAGTTCATCTCCTCCGTCAAGGCATGCGCTTGTTTAATCATAACTGTCTCCCCAACTGCAGTAATTGTTTCTACCCAGGAGGGGGTTTCAGAGGTTTAGGAAATTGGCTTTTTATGCTGCATTAGTTCTCTTGCCATTTATTTGTCTCTCTTCATTTCTGTTTCTCTAATTGTGCTCAATGAGGATATGCTTCTCTCTCAGTTTACTGCTTTTCACTCTCCCTCAAAAGGTCACTTTTTTCTGCCAGTTATGTTTGTTTCTACTCTTGATGGATGTCATATCATTTTGAAAGCATCTATTATATAGCAGAATTAACAACATGACCTGTTATATCCCCTCTCAGGTGTCCTAGGTCAACTGAACTAAGATGGACTAGACAAGGCTAGAGTTATCACAAGATGCAATATACATCCAGGTTTACAAACTCCAGGATGCCCAGGCAAGTCTCTCAAGTATCTCTCAAGTGTCTGTAGTGACTCATACATTTTCATTTTGTGTGTTTTCTTTCTTTTATTTGTGAATAAGATAAATAATTTGATGTTAAAATAACATTTCACATTATTACATTGGTTGTACCACCTGACATGGAAATTGTTCCAGTCACCAATGAAGTGAAAAAATCTTTTTTATCAGTATTTCAGAGAAATCTACAAACTTTTCCACTTGGTCACAAATGTCATTTGGGCTCCTCTGGCTGATGCAGTTTCCTGTTTCCTGTTTTATTCTCTTCACTTTAAAATAAAAGTCTAATGTTACGGTTGCACCACCCTGACATTTGACAAGGTGAAAATTACAGGACAAAAGTTTTTTAAATTTCTCAACAGCTTTAAAATTCTTTTTATTTGCAAAGAATGTTTTATTCAAAAAGGTTCAAGCATAAAATAATGCCACTGTATTTTTAATTTCAATTAACAATGACTGACATTCAATTTTTAGAGTTTAATTACTGTGGATACTTGTCAGGACGGTTGCACCTCCTGATGTTTTGGGGGTTTGAGGAACCAAAACACAAAAAAACATGTTATATTTTAATAGTTTAAAGATGTGTTCAAATAACACAGGTTTCTTAGAATAAAGAAATACATGTGATGAAATTCTCAATTCATGATGGAAGGAAATATTGCACTCGGACACAAAAAAAGGGACGTCACGTCATTGACCCATATATATAAAAACCTAAATTCCCTTCATCATGAGATTTCTCTGGGGAAAAAACAAATCACACCTCAAAATCTAGTGACTCATTCCAAACAAGCAACCACCGGTTTCCAATCTTGCCTTTGGTAGCTGCTGTCATGCTATTAGTTGATGTCAGTTGCACACACACACACATCGTTCTACCTTGCTCAATTCATCTCCCACAGACACAATTTCACAAAAGAATACATCTTGGCAGTTGATATCATCGTGCATGAATTGCAAATCATTTGCCACTCAACTCTGTCTCAACATCTGATTCACAAAGCTGTTTGTTTCATCCAAGAGCAGAATGCAGCTTCGTTGCACTCTGCCCTCATTTTTGCCTCTGATTGTGGTGATGAGCTGTCTGAGCTCCCTTCACTGCTGGGCGCTCACACAAATAGATTTGCTGGACGTGGAAAGGGATTCCTCTTCCCAGTTTATTTTCGGGTCCAGATTGACAGATTTGATACAAGTGTCAGCATTTATATCAAAGTCTGCAGAGGGCCAAAGCAGCTCGCCACTATGCTGAAAAGAAGCAACACAAGGACTCATCTTAATTTGCAAAAGCACATATTTCACACAACATAAATAGCTATAAAAAATATCATTTTTTTTGAGGGTTGTAGTAACTTATGTTTACCACCAGGGCGATAAAAGTGAAACCAGTAAATCCAGCGTCCTGTACATTTTAAATGATCCTTGAAGTTGTGAGAGAGACAGTGAAATTAGGGACTTAAAGATGAATCAATGACCTAACACCTTCATTTAAAAACCCCAAAGTGCTTCCAGGTGTCATGAGTGTCCACACAATAGTGATCTTTAGCATTTAGGTCAAGCGTTAGTCCCAGCAGTCAAGTTTTGTTTGTGACTTTGTAGGATAAAGCTCTAGTTGACTTACGTAACATTAAAGAGCTGATGTAACAAACTCCCACTCAGGGCATGAGGTCCAGTAACCGACCATGCCACCTTTCTTTTCATTCATCACCCCTTCACGAGGGACGAAAACAACCCTGATGTGTACATTCAAGAGGTGCGAGTACCTTTGGTTTGTTTAGAAATCTTCAAAATGAGGAGCTCTGTTATTCAGCATGTACTTCCAATAGTTCAGCTTGTTAAAAAGGGCCATTAGAGAGCCAAATCTAAATATAGAAACGAGTGCACCATAGGACACGTTAAGCAGCCCCCTCCTTCTCCGTCTGTCCTCCTCACGTGTCCCTGACGTTTATTAAACTTGAGAAAAATGGAGTGAGAGAGGGAGACAAATGCAGGCCAAGGGTGTAAAATATTAATGCTCAGTATGTCCAGGCCCCGCATTTCTTCTTCCTGCTTGTTTCTCGCCATCTGATGTATTCCAGCTCATTGTATGGTGGCATATTAGTGCCAACATTCCCCCAGGCCTTTAGGTGGAGGAATTAGCCACCAAGGTACATCAAACTCCGATAACTACTTTTCAGGGGCAATATGAGGGTCATTCATTGCAGAGTCTCTCGCTAGTCTTGACACATTTCCACACTAAGCCAGTTGTGTATAGTGCAATCAAACAGCTGCACATCCACTGGGACACTCCGCCTCCACTTTTAGAATCATACAATGAGCCCACCATGCCAACATTTCCTATGAGGATGATTTCTATTTATATTTCAAACACAGGCACACTACATTTTTCTTCAGCCCAGCTTCCCTTGAGTGTTTGGAGCAGTGTGATAAGACACATTTTCTATGCTGCGAAGCAAATAAGGAGCAAGAGAGCTACAGATGCTTAACTAAACTTAAAGAGGAGTGTTGTGCTTTTAAAATTCTGCCCCTCTGGTGCCCTGTAGTAATGCTATATAATCTACAGCTAAAAAAGTCCTTGTTTTTCGATTGCTGGTGTTGTAAAAAACCCTCATATAGCTTCTACCTGAAACACTTCCCTGCTAGTTTTTAAATCTGTCACCCCACAAACCCCCTTCTCTTTAATTGGCCAGCCTCCTTGAGACCTGTCAGTGGCTTGAGGAGGCCCACCCCTTTAAGATGTCATGAGGCAATTGAGAGAGCCTAATAATTATTACTTATATCCATGTTTAGAATATGGGTAAGCAGAACGCCTTCTCTTTAAAGTATGATACCCCCTCTTTAAGCTGAGTCTGGTTAATCTGAATATTTTTACAGATTGTCTAACAAAATCAAAGTAGGGGGAGTTAAAATGTGTGGTGATTTTTTTCCTCCAGGTTTAATATTGTACAAAAACCATCAACACTAATGATGAGTGTAACTTCTGCAACAATTTCTCTGCATGTATGTAGCAGCTTAGGAAACTTTGTTGTAAGCTGCTTAAAACCCACGCAAAGTTTTTTTCCTCCCGTTTTGTTCTTCTGTTTCATTGTCAACAGGATTACAGAAAATCTAAGAGCACAATTTCCATAATACTTGTTGAAATGTTGTAATATGAGCAAAAGAGAACCCATTAAGCCTCAGACAGTCAGATGAATTACGTCAAATGATGTCACCAGGATTATCTCCGGTTGGGGGACCACAGATTTTTGGCTGAAAGCTCTGGACAAAAAATGGAAACATAGGATTTGCTAGATGTGTGTTTTACCAAGTGTAGTCTAATAAATGTACATAGTCAATTTGTTATCTTAGCCAAGTGTATGGTATGCAGTCAGGTCTAAGGCCTGGCTCAGGCAAGAGGGAAGTCCATCCACCTCTATGAAATCATGTAGGGATTTTCTGTAATGCAAAATGATGCCTCTTGATAGGGCCAGATCTATGGGTATGTATCAAAAACAGAGCTAAACCCCAGATTTGATGTTATTGAATTAAATACATGGATTCTTGTGTTAGTAGAGAGCTGTCGGCTGTTTTGCCAACAGTGCGCTTGTGGAAAGTCTCACAGCCCTCTTACAGTGAAATGAACATTGAGTTCATTAAACTATGGATGCTTAATTTCATAATAACATCTGCTGCACAGGCGTTTGATTTTCTGCTTGAGCACACGCAAGAGAATAACGTCTTAAAACCTGAAGAGCATCAAACTGATAGTGAGTTGGATGATACAGAAATGTGGGTAAAGTGAGGTCGCCGACCTTTTGTTGGCTATTGCCCTTTAGGAGCTTTCATCTCAGAGACATGAGAAGAGGTAGAGGACGTCTGGCCAGGTGTGCGTTATGTCGATAAGCTCCTGCTCGTTCAGCCGCTGAGTGCCTCACCTCCATCTGATCCCATCTTTATCCTTGTCCTTTGTGTGCCTCCTCTCACTCCTCCCACGTTCTTTTTGAAGCCCAAATATAAGCCCGGATAGGGTGGAGTGATATGACTTGAATAAACCCCTGGAATTAATTCTTTCTATCTTTCTGCCTTCTCACCCAGCCTTGCTTCCACGCTATCTCCCCATTTCCTCTTTTTCTCCTTCAGCAATTCGATTGGGCTTCTAAAAAAGGGTTTTCTATTATAGAATCTTTAATCCACCAAACAAAACATTGTGAAATTAGAAGCCTGGCCTCACATATGATCATGACTCACCCTCCCTTTATCCCCCTCCCTCTCCACTGGATATGCAAGGCCTTACCTATATTGATCACAGCTTTTCACAATCTGTATTGTGGGCAGCGAATTCACCTGAGCTTTGACAAATCCAACCTCTGAGAAGCTGGAACCTGTCAGCTGAACAGAACCTGGTGGGTTTTTTTTTTTTCCCCAGCAACGAGCCAGGTTTTCAGTTATCAAGAAAGAGAAACAGTGTGTTAACTGATTATTTAAAATAAGGCTTCAGTGCTGACACCCATGCTACAGTGTTCACCAATGGCAGGCATTAAATGCAGGATTACATAACTCCAAGAACCGCAGCAACCTTTGCTGCAAACACTGTCAGCTGAGAAAAGAAGCACATCTTGTGTGAGGAACAGTCATTAAAAAAACATGACTTTCAAATCTCAATCCTCATTCATTACTCATTAGTATGAAACAAAAAAAAAAATCTCAATAACAATTCTCATTTTTGAAACTGTTGTAATCAGAGGGAGATTTCTCTAAAGGTGTTTTTTATTTGTCTATAACCATCAATCCTTTTAAGTCTGTGAAATCTCTTTGTGAGCAAGAACCTTGAGCCCAACCTTGACGTGCAACTCTTCAGGTAGAGCTACTGTAGTCACAATCAATAATGGAGCACATTGCACAAAACCAATTGATTTGTAGTTTTTTTGCTGGGAAATTTTGTGAGTTTTCATGAATGTTTCAAACAAACAAACAAAAAAAAAGCCCCTAAAAATTATCTGTATGTATTAATTTGCAGTGCATTACAATGACTATTTGCCAGAGTAATCCATCAGGCATCACCCATTGGGCTAAATTTTGTCTGAATTCTCATATAAAGAGAAAGACATCTCTTTCTTCTCATGGGGCTGATGAGACACAATCTCCATTGCATCTTCCATTTCCCAATATGCAGAGTGGCTCTTCCCAATTGTTGATCCCAGTCTGAGTTTTATGGCGATGAATAGGTTAAGTGATACCATTGAGGGGATGACATCGGTGCCCTTCTAATTAAAATGGGGGCCATTTGGATTTATTCACTGGACACGCAAGCTGCAGAAGGATTTAATGAGGGCTTTGACATTTGTCCCCTTCTCTAATAATTATTCTGTTAGAGGATCTTCACTTTGGTGGGAGCCTTTTTCTAATTGAAGTGTATGCTAGTGTATTTGACCTTATAGGGAATAATCTTTACTTATGCAGCAGGCAAAGATTGATGTGACTGTGAAATTTAAAGGATGTTGTGTATTGTAGTATGCTTCTTCTTGAGCGAATGGGACAAAATGTGGTCAGGCAAGGCTGCTGCTTTGCAGATTTAATATATTTTATTAATTAAAATGTATCTAGGTCACTCAGAGCCGGCTGCAAGTAACTTTTAATATCAAACTTAAATTGCAAATGAATCAAGAAAAGATAATTTAAAAGTTCTCGGCCATCGTCATCTCTGTCAGCATGATGGGTACCATTGATTTCTCCGGGTTTGTTGTTCTTATTTTGGCGAGCCGAGCAGATGGAACCTCATTTTTCCAATTACACCAACACCATTTGGATGTGAGCTCAGAGTGTGAAGCTGTGGCTATTTTCTACAATTAGCTCTTGACAAGTTCAGAAACAGTGGGTACAAAAGTAAAAAAAAGTATCAAAAATATACTTTGTAAATAATTTTATGACCGCTTATTGCTAAAACTCACCCAAGTTTCTTTTAAAACTCAGAAACATTCATGGGTATGGATTGTTGTGGCATAGTGAATAAGACCCCCACTTTTAAAGTTGGATGTTGTGCTTCTTTTTAGGGTTCAAATTGTCCCTCTGGTGCCCCCATAGCAGCTTTACTAAGTTTACAGGACAAAAAAGGAAACACTGTTCTCACACTGTTGATTTAGACTCCATGTTTTGCTTTTGTTGCTTTTTCTTTTATGTGCCCCCTTCCTTTTGACTGGCCCTCCAAAGGCCTACTGGGGGAGCCATGGGCAGATTTGAATGGGGTTAGTGTTAGGCTTGCCTCCTCAAATGCATCATGAACCAATTAGGAGATCCCTTATGTGATGTCATCATTTGAGCCCTTATTGGTAACATCCCATTCTTATTCTGTAACATATAAATTTGTAGAGGTTTGAAAATCTGTACATGCTCAGTATGTTTATCAAGTATTGTTACTTTATATCCATGTCTGCAATTTGAGGACAGAGTACCCCCCACCACCACCACCACCACACACACACACACACCTTAAAGGGTATTCAAGACCAAGCTAATGAATCCTTTTAACTCTCCAGATGTTCCAGACAGATCTGAGAGAAAGAAGTGAAACAGATGCAGAGACATCCATCTGTTTTTTTACCAGTGAGTCTGAAAATAATCAAAGCAGACATATTTGAGCTTCCTCACATTCTGAACGTAATGATATCAAGGACTCACAAGGAGACGAACCACTCTTAAAAAGCTGCCAGGTAGACAAGAAAATACTCGAAATGGATTTGCGATCAAGACAAATAGTTTGAATAAATACCAAACACTTCCAAGCTGCCTGAAAGAAGTAATCTTTACACAGTGCACGACACCCTGCTCCAGCGTGTGACAGAACAGACTGTCACTGTAATCTTAAACGTTGCTGCATCACTGTCCCTGAGACAGACCTTGGCCCATTTGTTTCATCCCGGCAAATAAAGTTATCCCAAATCTAAGAGGAGAGATGGATAACAGCGCATCGTGGGTAACAACAATTGACTGGTTTAGCACTTCGAGCGAGAAGGGAGTGTGACAGATCTTGAAAACAGTACATACGTCACGACACGCACCGAACCTTTGGATGTGAGTGTGTGATGCTTTTGTCCTCTGTGTGTGGTGTGATGGATGAAGCGTGTGTTGTGAGGTTAAATTGTGAAGTTGTTTTGCTTTGTTGGAGCTCATAAAGAACAGATCAATGGTAGGAAATACTTTCCTCTATCCCATCTGTCTCTGCCTTTGACAACGACATTTAACATAAAGCAGCTTGTTTGTAGACTCCATCACATATACAGAACTCTCTCTCTCTCTCTCTCTCTCTCTTTGTGGGTAAGTAAGAGAGACATTGTTGAATTTATTCATGAGGAACACTTTGCAGAGCAGCACAAAGTGCTCAACAGGGAAGCCAAGGACACCATAGGCGAAATCAACAAGCAAGAGAAGAGAAGCAGAAAAAGCACCGTCCCTTTGGTGACTTCCAGCTACGTTTGTGTCTCTACCAGTGTGACAGCCACATTGTAAATCCATACCCAGACATGCCCTCTTCCCTCTGAGGTTAATGCACACAAACAACACAGTAGGAATCAGCGCAGAGGCTCAAATGAAACAGAAACAGCAGCCCTTGCGCGAATGTTCCCTGGCAACCAAGGCGATACAGCAAATCTCTGCATATTTGATTTGTCTGTGTCACGTCCAGGTACATTCCTGATATGAGTGTTTGAAAATGGTATCTGAGTAGAATAAGCAGGCTTGTGGGTGGCAGACAGCGGCTTTAAATCTCAGGCTGACTGTTTGGGCAAAATCCAGGCAAGAAAAGTGAATGAGTAATGCACTCGTCTCTTAACAAAATCTGTGTGGGCGCCCTTTAACATCACAATTAACCCTCCGTACCTCAGAGGGAGCAAGTGGAAGCTAGCAGTGCAAAAGTACGCTTGTGTAGTATAGTTCACATGTATAATGGATGTAAAAGTAACATAGAAAGAACCAACAGGACTAGCAATATTATCAAGCTTGTGTTGTGTTTCATCTGGCCACAAAATGTTTTGTCAGTGGGGCTTTCGAATATCCCGCCACACTGCCATAGACCAATCCCACAGCTGATCTTCAATTATAATTTTTAGATATCACATCTGCAAACTAGAGCTGCCAGAGAAGGACTCAGCTACCAAAAGAAGAAATAGATTTTGGGGCTAGGGAAACCCGTAGAGGCCAGCCCCTTTGTTTTTCATGCTTCTATGTCTATTTTTATGTGTGAATACAATGTGTTTTTGGTTCCCCAGCACCATGATTACTTATCATCACTCGCACCTGCCCTCCATCAGATTCATCACTCTACCCATCTCAGCTCATTGTTGCACAAACTGCAGACCACCACCTGCCAGCCTACATGTTTGTCTGCTAGTCAAAACTCACCACCTGCTACCTTCCACAAAGCAGCCAGTCTTGCTCATTCTGCCAATCTGCCTGGTCCAGACAGTCCTTCACGGCAACGTTCCCTTTCATTTGGGTATTTTTGCGCTTCGTCTTTATTCAGTTAACTATCACTCTGTGTCCAAATCACTTTTTAACTCATTACATTGTGCCAAACTGCAAGATGATAAATATATATATATATATATATATATATATATATATATATATATATATATATATATAATAAAATAGACAATGTAGCAGTCAATTAAAGCTTGAGGGATCAAAAAGTGAAGAGGCAATGTTTCAATGAATTGCACCATCAATCATAAAATTATTAAGTGCGCCTGAGAGCCGGGCGTAACAAATTGGGGGCTCGTCCGGGATGAGTTTTTGTTATTTTTATTCCGCTCTGTTGGGTTTTCCTAGGCATTCCTTCCTGCTCTTAAATGCTTCCAGGATCCAGTTGCTAAGGGGGATGAGAATGTCGAGGAGATCCCACGCCTGAGAGCCGGGCGTAACACAGTATGACAAAATGTATCATGATATATCAAGATCTGTGATGGTATATCACAATACATCAGGTCATATTTTGATACAATGAAACATATTTTGATTCATCACAACACATGAGAATATGTTAGAATTCGTTGTAATACACAACAACAATTGACAAAACATAAGTTTAAATTGTGGAGCGCCACAATACAATGTGACAGGTCACTGTACATACCATGCATCACAAAGTCTTGGTACATCACCATGATACATTGTGAAACATCACTATACTATATGATATTACAGTTATGAAATGATACAACACTCATGAATTCATATTTGTATCAAATAACAGGTCAGGATGGTGGTAAGATGCCGAATCAATATTTTGTCTCACTGCTAATTTACATTTATGTGAACCCATCTATCTCTGTGATTCATAGATGAGCCACTAGTACGCTAACTGGCACAAGCAATTTGTTATTTTCACGACACAAAGATTGTTTTTCCAGATTGCCATGAGGCTTTTGAAGTGTATTGACTGAGCATGAGTGGGTACACAGGTTTCATACTAATTGCAGAACTTATGCATGAAATGCTCCTCACACCACTGTGAGGTTATGAGTCAGAAGCTGAGAATCAATAAAATCAATGGTGAGTCTTGAGGAGCAGGAGCAAACATACAGATGGTTGCATGGAGAACGTGTAAGTCTGGAATTTAGCCGCCAGCAGAACATAAAAACATATCCCCCTGGATGTATGTGCATTTTCACACAGTTAGGCAGTTGACCACCAGGTGCCACTGTTAACACACCACAGCCCTTCCCCCAGCCTGGCATGTGCCTCCTCCTCTGCACTCCCTTCCCTTCTCCTTCTTCCTTTCTCTAAAACAAAGTAATTGCCTGCAGCACAGTTCAGTGTCTCTTACTCCGTCTGACGCAGCCAGTCAATCATTATTTCCAATACAACTATGAATACCTCACGTGGTTGTTGTTGTGGATGTGGATGTGTTTGTGTTTGTGGTAGTTAAAGTCAAGCACACAGAGTGTATGTCTTCTGCGTGGGGAAGTTGTGGATCATATTTATGCATGACACAATGCGCATGTGACACTGTGACAGACATTAATCTCCAAGCATTCATCCGCCAGTCAGACATCTATAATTCAAAAGACACCCGTCAGAGGTCTTGACAGGGTCCACTTGTGAAGAGAGCTGAATTTTTATTGACATTGATTTACATCTTCTTCTGTTATTTCAAGTATTCTGACACATTAAGACGCCCATGATGTCCATACAGGCTTACGTATGGTTTCAAGTGTGCTATGGGTCTGGAGTGAGCTCTCGACCTCTATAAGAGAGGATTCCACTCTCCTGATTTTCTAATAACAGTGGATCGGACCAAAGTGCTATAAGAACGTTATTGCTCTGCAATATGATACCCGCATCACTTTCTGCTGACAGGGAGAAAGCACGACAGAGAAAAGAGACAGAAAAATGAAAGCAAGTGGGAGCAACAAAGTTAGACGTCAGTTAAGTCATTTATTTGACCAGTTCCATGGAGAGGAAGTCTTTTCTGGGGTTATATTTTGCCAAGAAAGCAGGATATGAAACCTCTGCAAAAATATACAGCCTCAAATTCATTTAGTTTTACTGTCTTTATATATATTCATTTCCACATTTTGTTCATCCAAGAGCATAATTCAAGTCTCAAAAAGTCTGCATATAAAGAGCGTTTTGGTGTTATGAACAAAGAGAATTGCTACAAAACATTAGAGTCAGTGTCACTGTTTGGGTTAAAGCTTCTTAAATTTGTCAACCACAGAAAAAGGTTGGCGCTAACATCTATCTCTGTTAAGATCTAAAGCAGTGGTTCCCAACCTTTTCCAATGGGGTGATGTGCTTTAAAGAGGAGGTATTTCACATTCCCATATTTTAAACACGGATGTAAAGTAACAATGTGCAGATTTTCAAATCTCTACATGTTCAAATGTACTATAAATCTGAATCTGTAGACTGCTTTAAACTGGTTTGTGATGCTGGCCAATAAAAAGGAAGGGACATTGTGCAGCTGCAAGCCTTAAAGAGACAGTGGATGAAATAAAATTTGGATTTAAAAAAAACAAAAACTGTTCATTGTGTATCATGGCAATACTTTAGGACAGAAGGGGGACAGGATTAAAGCAAGAAAAAAAAAAGAAAATTAAAGAAGACATTAGAGAGAACACCCCCTCTTTAAACTACTCCACAGTTTCTCAGGAAACTATGGTAAGAGATGTCATGGTGGTTTCATGACAGTGACTGTAAAGAAAACTCCAGCAGCTTTGTAGTCTCTAATCTGTATACACAGTTTCTGATCATACCATCAACCCCAGCATGTGGCAGCTATCTGGAAAGAAGGACCCCAGAGGAAAATGTATTTCCTTTTGAGGATCCCTGTATTACAGCGCCAGAATCAAATGTGAGAAAGAAAAGAGCAAGGCAGCTAGTGATGTCTTTAGGATAACAGGAGCAGACAAAGAGTTGTTTTCAGACGTTGCTGCTGTCTGGGAGAACTGCAGAGAGATGCCTCATTAACACAGAAAGCACTCGCATCCCAAGAGTAAGCCACTCTGATGCAGCAGCATCATCACCCTACCATGACATTGCCAATCCAACCTGAAACCAGCTTTGCTGAGCTGATACGCATTTTTTTTTCCTTGAATTATCTGATGTCATAACTAAGTACTTGCTCATTCTGAATGCACAACATCGTCTGCAAAGCTGCAGCCATCAGATTCATTTCCACTGCAGAGCTGCCGTCATTATCCTACTAATGCTTTTCTTAATTTCCTAATTAATTTCTTTGCTTTGTTTTCAAGGGCACCTTTGCTCCCTGGGGAGCATACGCTTCAAGGGGTTCAGGGTACCAGAAACCTTTAAAGTCTTCCCCTCCCAGGCTCGATTTTAAAGCGTTTCGGAGGATATATGATTATTTTAGTACCTTAATGTCATTAATAATCTTACAAGAGATAAAAAATGTTGGTATTGATTTGAAATTAAGATTTTTGTCATAGTATAAGATACCTATAATATCACTTATGGTACAGTAAAATGTCATAAATCTATGTTAAAGAAATGTTTTGTGATTTGTTTTTAGCCTTGCTAGCTTTACATCACTTACAGCTAAAAAAAAATTATTCCTCTCATTTTGGTGCTTTTAATTTGGCTGCTTTCCTTCAGGCTCCCCGCTCCATAAAGCCCCTCCCTTCTAATTGGCCAAGGATGGAGTTATGGGCAGACCTTGGAGTTTGAGGCCTGCCTCTCGGAAGCAGATTTTAATTTCAGTATGTCTATTGAAGATTTCTTTTTTTTTTTTTTTTTTTTTTTTTTTTGGACAACAGGGGTGTTTTGATTAGGTTATATACAAATAAAGGGATTTCTCCATGATAGAAGATGGTTAGAGATGGTTTTGGTTGAATGGAAGTGCTTATACTTGTGCAACTGTGCAGCTCTAGAGTGGAAATGAAAGAATCTATTCCTAATTTAGTTGATTATATGCTAAGAAACACAAACCAAAGCTGCTTATTTCCAATTTTTATTCCTGCACACAATTCTACAAATAGATGCCTTGAGTCTTCATATTGGACCTTTTGCTTTTTCTCCTCTGTCTCAGTTCAGCTCAGATCAGTACACCAAAAAATTCTCCATTCTCAAATAATTTCCACAGTAAATGCTGAATGACATTTTGCAAATTGGTGTAACCTTTTTTGCATGAAATTGCACTCGTCTCAGCGTTCCCCTGCTCCTTTATTTTCCCCCTCTCGTACGGTACGCTTTGCTCTGCTCTCGCTGTAATGTGTCAAAAAAATTGAGTTGGAGTAAACTGGCCATGGAAATTTTCAACAGAAGGTAAGTGTTGGGATTAAGATCATGTTATGGCATTTGGTTGTGTAATTGGCCCTCAAAAAGGAACATGCTCCAAAGAAGAAGTGTTGGATGTTTGCACATAAGCCAGGAGTCTGAGTCGTAGCAGTGGAGAGCAGCCGTCCAGCCAGCAGCTGGTCAACACTAAGGCTCAAACATTGTTTGTCCCGCTTACTGCACTCTCATTTCTGGGCACCGCCGTCACCTTGGACGACGTCCTGGCCAAAAATATGAGTCTATTCCCCCTGTTTCTCTCTGATTTGCCCTACAGTGAATACTCATTAGCATTTCTCCCTCTGCAATAACTGGCCCGCAGTGCTCCCATCTGTTGACTGAATTCATGAAGCCAGGTGTGCATGTACTGTGTTGTTTACTCCTTTTATTTGGAATCAAATAGTGCTATTAATGCTAATTTGCACTGTGATGTTTCCCACAGTGAGCGCTTGTACTCCTCCTTTGCACACACAGACTGAGTGATTGCAGCAGCAGAACAACTTGATCTTTGCTTTCATGTCAGGAATCATTTCNATGTGGGTCAATGACAAAAAGAGGGTCTAAAAACGTATTTTTGATAAGTTCTTTGAAAATGGATAAAAACATATTTCTGAGTGAAGAATTATGTTTTCTAACAGATTTCAGTAGTTGACCAACATTTCAAAGTTTTTAGGTTCATTATTTTTTAGTATTTTTAATTTGAGCACCCAAAAATGTCAGGTGGCGCAACCAAATATATGAAAATATATTTATATGTTCCTGTTATTTTTTCTGTGTGAAATTATTGGCAAGTATCTCTCAAGTGTCTGTAGTGACTCATACATTTTCATTTTGTGTGTTTCATTTCTTTTATTTGTGAATAAGATAAATAATTTGATGTTAAAATAACATTTCACATTATTACATTGGTTGTACCACCTGACATGGAAATTGTTCCAGTCACCAATGAAGTGAAAAAACCTTTTTTATCAGTATTTCAGAGAAATCTACAAACTTTTCCACTTGGTCACAAATGTCATTTGGGCTCCTCTGGCTGATGCAGTTTCCTGTTTCCTGTTTTATAGAGTTTAATTACTGTGGATACTTGTCAGGACGGTTGCACCATCTGACATTTTGGGGGTTTGAGGAACCAAAACACAAAAAAAACATGTTATATTTTAATAGTTTAAAGATGTGTTCAAAAAACACAGGTTTCATAGAATAAAGAAATACATGTGATGAAATACTCAATTCATGATGGAAGGAAATATTGCACTCGGACACAAAAAAAGGGACGTCATTAACCCACATATCAATTTCACTCTTCTTGTTTTACCCTCTGCCTGGCAAAAGTTTTTTGTATACTAGGAAGTGATGTGTACTGTTTTTTATTCCCAGTGTTTTCTGATGGTGTGACACCACTTTTAAAAATACACGGATTTCACAACTCTACCAGAGAGCCACAGTCACCATTGCATCACTCGCGGAAGAAACTCCACCACACACATTCACACATGCAATTACAAGTGCATCCTCTCACCAGGGAGCACACTTGTGTCCATGTCTCCAAACACCCTCACTCACTCATGTACTGTCGTCATCCAACTGCTCATCTCTATTCCCCCGGCTGTCCAGACACGTCCAGGTTGTGGAGAGCGGAGGCAGGCTGAACCTGTCCGCTCTGCTCACGATCATCGCCTGGCAGCAGACCTACGGGGTCAAACACGACTTCACTTCCTCCGAGATGTCTCAGCAGGGATGGATTGATCCCGCCTGGCAACATGGGGGCAGGTGGAATGGAGAGGGGGGAAAACTGCAATCCTCTGCAGATGTGTCAATGGATTGATGTCAGATTCAAATGGAGACGAATTGATGCATGAGGAGGGATTTGAGGTGTGCATACCCCTCCAGAGCATTTGAATCCTCCTCAAATCTGATGCACTAGATACACAAACTCTCTCTTTGGTGCAACTACATTACTTCATTGATTTTACAACCAATTTTGTGCAATTTAATATCGCGTTCTATAAAAATAATTCCCCACAACAAAACTTGAGCCCATTTGTAGTAAACAAACATTTACAAAAATTCAATACCACTGATAAAAAAGTGGAGGGAAAGTGTTTTGCTTTTGGCATGTTTCACTTAAGTAGAAGAAATCATGTCCAATTTATTTTGCCGTTGGCATTTAATTTGCAAAACTTCTCCTTCATGCCTGGGATTAGCGCTGGCAGAAGCAACGGTAGCTCGTTGCTGAATGTTTCAGAGAGCTGCTTCATAAGTGAGATCTGTCAGCTGTAACTGGCAGCAAGACAGTTGGATACGATGCCATTTGTGCGTGTGTTAATTCTTCAAAAAACAATATCATTTTAAAAAAAAAGAAAGGAAGACGTGTGTACACCGAGACAGTGAGGCTGACTCCAGAGAAGTCACCACATAAGAAAGAAAGAGAAGTATCTGGAGAATCATATGGAATCTCTTGCAAGTACATAAACATCATCATAAGCACATACCATGTTAAAAAAAAGGCATGACCCCAAAGTCGAAGTCACAGCATTATGGAAACAGACAAAAGTAACTCTATGTATGAAGTCTGCATTAGTGCCCCATTATAAAAACAGACATCACTGCTGTCGAAGTCACAATAAACAAACAAACAAACAAAAAAATCAGGAATAACACTTTAACCAAAGTTCCTGCATTGTGAAAACAGTCATAACTCTGTAGTTGAAGTCAACACATGCCCTCAAAGTCCCTCAAAGTTTCATGTACTTTAAAGAAATCATGGACTCTTCAGAAGAGAGGGAACACCCACCATTGGGCGACTCAGTGTCTGAAGAACATATTGTTCCACATGCAGACAAATAGCCGAATTGTAGATTATTACAGCTTATTTTATCAAAAAACTGCAAAAAAAAGAGTTTGAAAGAAACTCTCTAACCCTGTTCTTGTGTTTCCTTAGTGACTGATGAGTGCCTCATCATTCCTCACACTTTCCCCGGCTGAAAGGAGCCCACAATGACAACCCAAACAATGTGAATCAGGAGATGGAGCAACAGAGCATCATTAGTGCACTGTTGCCATGGAGCCCATGTTGTTAAAAGTATTACGTCTACAGCTGTTACATCCTTAGGAGCTGGTGAAATAATGAAGCAGTGGTTTCTCGGCCCCTGATGTGGTACTCTGGGCATCCTGCAGCAAATACTCAGAGAGTGGAAGGTAAAAGAAGGGTCAGGGGGATGGATTTAAACAATTTAATTCTTCCTCCTCTGTTGGAACAGCCTACATCCTGCCCAACGAGGCGTTCAATTCCAGTGCCTTCGCACATGCTCATTAAGCACATTATGATTCGAATTTGTCTTTGGGGCTGCCTCCGTGAATTCATTGTCATCCGTGCTGGTGGCAGGATGGTTTGTGGGCTATCACAATGACAGGCCTGCTTTTTGCTTATGCCTGCACGAAATGCAGACAAACTGCGTCCTGATCACAAAT
>RPOG01004924.1:9772-38329 GCA_008086565.1 Thalassoma bifasciatum | reverse complement strand
TAAGTGATTTGTTCAGAGTCAGAAGCTGCAGAGACGACATTCTCTGACCAATGAGTGACCGGCAGTCCGTCCACGTCACCTTTTAGTATCAGCTTTACTCTCTTAGAACCAGGGTAGAGTAGGTACTAAAAACTGGCGTCTGACGCGTAGTACCGCGCTAATGGAAACAACACAAACAGAGTAGAGGAGAGTAGAGTAGAGCTGAGACGAGTCAGTGGGAAAGGGCCATAAGAGTCAGTTTCTGTTTGTGTTGTTGCAGCAGGATTTGCCTGCATGTAAAGCAGCCTCTCTCTCTCTGTTTCTCTCTCTCTGTTTCTCTCTCTCTCTCTGTTTCTCTCTCTCTCTGTTTCTCTCTCTCTCTGTTTCTCTCTCTCTCTGTTTCTCTCTCTCTGTTTCTCTCTCTCTCTGTTTCTCTATTCAAATCTCCGTCTGTCTGTGGCAGGAAACTCCCAATAAAAACGTGTGCGTGTGCAAACAGCAGCTGCTCCTTATCTCCTGAGGTTAAACCAACCGCACTGATTTGATCCATGGAGTTAAATCTGAACATGGAGAGTGATACTTAATGAGAAAAAAGTGTCATAACCTGCAGTTCCCTGAGTGTCCACTAGAGTCTGTCTCCAGCAGTGAGTCAGTCCCATAGAGCTCCATGTTAAATAACCTGCAGTTCCCTGAGTGTCCACTAGAGTCTGTCTCCAGCAGTGAGTCAGTCCCATAGAGCTCCATGTTAAATAACCTGCAGTTCCCTGAGTGTCCACTAGAGTCTGTCTCCTGCAGTGAGTCAGTCCCATAGAGCTCCATGTTAAATAACCTGCAGTTCCCTGAGTGTCCACTAGAGTCTGTCTCCAGCAGTGAGTCAGTCCCATAGAGCTCCATGTTAAATAACCTGCAGTTCCCTGAGTTTCCACTAGAGTCTGTCTCCAGCAGTGAGTCAGTCCCATAGAGCTCCATGTTAAATAACCTGCAGTTCCCTGAGTGTCCACTAGAGTCTGTCCCTTTAAGAAGCTGAAGGGTTTGTAGCTATAAATGTTCTATTGTTTTCACGGCGTCTCCTTCAGATCAACGACAGTGAAAGTCGAGATCTGGAGACGCAGCAAAGGTCGAGATCGAGTCAGAAACAGGAGAGAGAGAGCACAGGAAACACACACACACACACACACACACACACACACACACACACACACACACACATACACACACACACACACACACACACACACAGCGGGCACAGTGGAAATCTCTCCTGGACATGCTCACTGCCACTTCCTTTTCCTGCCTCAGACTCTCACACTTTCTGTTTGTGGCTTTTAAAGGTTAAACGTCGTCAAAGCAGCGTCACAAACTTGTTTAAGACAGTTTTATCATCTAGAGAAATTAATCACAAATTAGATTAAACTACAATCTGTCCTGTTGCAATATGGATTACAATGTGTTAAAATATCAGCTACAGATGTTTTCTGTTCTACACCAGAGTTACTCAACCAAAGAGACAAACTGTTAAAAACTACCTTTACAAAAGAAACTATACAAGTGGAGAAAAGAGGCAAAAACAGCAAAGAGGGGAAATAAAACTTAGTTTGAGGAGGTTAAAATGGCAGAAAAAGCAACAAAAATTGGTAAGAAATATGGGCTGAACCCTGGAAATACTAAGGGAGTCCCAAAAATCTGACATAAGTGGTAAAAAATGAGTGAAAAGTGACTAAAATGGACAAAAAGAAAAAAAAATGGCAAGAAAATTTGGAGAAAAGTTGGAAAAAAGTCAGAAAGTAGTAAAATGGTGAACAGTAAAAAGAGGTGAAGATTGACAAAGCAAACAAAAAAAATGGCAAAAAGTTGGATGAAACTTGGAAAATAGTCAGATGGTAACAAAAATGGTGGAAATTGACAAAAAGGGTTAAAGCGTAGCAATAAAAATGAGTTTAAGGTATTAAAAATGCCCAAAAAAGCAATAAAACTGGCATTCAGATTGGGATAAAACCTGGAAATACCCCAAAAAATAGCAAAAAATGGTCAAGGAAAGACCAAAAATGAGTGAAAAGTGACTAAAATGACCAAACAGAAACAAAATTTTGGAAAAAAGTCAGAAAGTAGTAAAATGGTGAACAGCAAAAAAGAGGTGAAGATGACAAAGCAAACAAAAAAATGGCAAAAAGTTTGGATTAAACTTGGAAAATAGTCGGATGATAACAAAAAATGGTTCAAAAGTGTGAAAAAGAAGGTTAAAGTGACCAAAATGGACAAAAAGCAGTAGAAAGAAAGTTGGGATTAAACTTAGAAAACAACCTTTTTATTGCCCAAAAGTGGCAAAAAGGGTGAAAAGTGACTAAAATGGACAAAAAGAAACAAAAATGGCAAGAAAACTTGGAGAATTTGGAGAACATTTGCAAGAAAATTGAGAGTGAACCTGTAAAATAGTGAGAAGATTTACAGAAAAATCGGCAAAAGTGTCAAAGCAGAGTGAACGATGGTAAAAAGAAAATGGCTAAAAAGCAAAAAAGTAAGCAAGAAAATTTTGAAGGAAGCTAAACCAAATTCAGAAAAGGAGTAAAATGGTAAAAAAAGGGATGAAAAAACAGTGAAAAGTGGTAAAATAGTCCAAAGTCAACAAAAAATGGCAAGAAAGTTTGGATAAAAGTTGGAAAATCGTCAGTTTATTGCAAAAAAAAAATGACCCAAAAGTGGCAGAAATGGGCAAAAACAACAGAAATTGCAGATGAAATCAGGAGTGAACCTGGAAAATAGTGAGAAGGTTTTAAAAAATGTCCTTAAAGTGTTTAAAAAGAGGTAAAAGTGTCAAAAAATGGTCTTAAAGTGTTAAAAAAGAGGTAAAAGTGTCAAAAAATGGGCAAAATTTGGCAAGAAAATTAGGACTTCACTTGGAAAAAAGTGCGAAAGAATCAAAAAAATGTTCCTAAAGTGTTAAAAAAGAAGGTAAAAGTGTTTAAATGTGTAAAAATCAGTCCCAGTTGTAGTGGTATTGGGTTGTTGTTGTTGTAATTAATGAAACTGTTCATGTTCAAAATGAGTTTGTTTAAAAACAGAGAAGATGGAAAATAGAAATAATCCCACACAAAAAACAAGAATATAGGAAATAAAAATTACAGTTGGTTTGTTTTTGTAGATGTTTCTATCATAAACCTCTCAGTTTGGGGTCAAACGTCTTTTATTTTGAAGAAATTATCGATGTTTCCAGAGAAAAGTTTCTGTCGCAGCTTTTCTCACCTTTAACTGAAGTTTTTCCCTGAAAAGCAGAGTTTGTGTTTCTCACCTCTAAAAATCTGTGAAAGGTTTTAAAAGTGTGAACTGTGACTCACAGGCTCCGGTTAAAGGGACAGTTCACAGTTTCTTTAAAGTGACACCAGAGATGATCTGATCAGAGTTTATTGATCCCAACGCTCTGATCCATCTGTTTATTGATTCCTCCGGAGGATTTTCTGAGGTTTTATTGTGTTTATAAGCAAATAAAATCCAAATTAGTCACTGGATTTAGATTTATCTGGACTTAGTAAAGTGGGTGACGTCCAAGTCTCGTTTGTTATGTTGTTGCACAAGATCAATAAAAAGGAGATTTTCAACAGAAATGTCAGATTATGAAAAGCTTAGTTTCTATTTTCTCCCAATTTCCCACCATTTTCCATCAAATTTTGCTGTTTTTCTTCACATTTTTCTCCTTGAACTTATTCAAATTGGATCATTTTTTTTCTTCCTTGCAAATGTTTTCCAAGTTTTCTCACTATTTTTGCCTTTTGACCATTTTTCCACTTTAAACCTTTTCATTTTTAACAGCTGTTTTTCTGGATTGTAACGTTTTTGTTGTTTATGTTTTAAACTGGATTTCTGAAAAAACAGTGACATCATTAAAAACACAACATAAAAGTCTGAGTTCAAGATTTTATAGATTTATTTATACATAAATAATAATTGATTTATCTGATCTGATTCCAAATCTACCACCAGTAAAAACCTAATAAACAGAAAGTAGCGTAAACACTTCAGTGGAACTTAAAGAGTTAAAAACAGACGCTTTTCTGCAACAGGTGCTGATTTCGTTTCCTGCAGGTGTGAAGGTTTTTAATGACAATAAGAAGCTTCGTTTCAATAAATAACCTGACGTTTGAGAGAAGAAAACATCTGTAAACTCTGGAGGTTTGATCCATGTTGGTCAGAGACTGATGCTCAGGTGAAACGTGTCGTTAACTCAGGTGAGAAAGTTAAATATGAGCTCAGAGGATTCACTGATAAAACTCTGATAAATGCTTCATAAACAGGCTGCAGCTGAGTTTAACCATTTAACCAGAGTCGGACCTTCAGAGCCAGAGCTGCTGACAAAAACAATCAAAAAGCAGCAAAAAAAACAACTGGAAAATGGATAAAACTGGGGGGCAACTTGGAAAATAGTCAGAAAGCAGCAAAAATGTTGGAAACAGGCAAAAGTTGGAGAACAATTTGGAAAATAGTGGAAGTAGTCTGGGAAGAAGAGGGTAAAACTTGTGAAAAACTCTGAAAATAGTCAGAAAGTAGTAATGACAAGAGCCAAAAGCTGCAAAAAAAAGGTAGAAATGCAAAAGTTGGAGAACAATTTGGAAAATAGTCTCAGCAGAAAGAAATGGTCTGGGAAGAAGAAGGTAAAAATGTGTTATAAAACTCGGATAATAGTCAGAAAGTAGCAACAACAATTGCCCAAAATCAGCAAAAATGGAAAGAAGAGGGTAAAATTGAAGGAACACTCAGAAAATAATCAGAAAATAACATAAATTTTTGGTCAAACAGCAGCAAAAAATGGGTGGAAAAGGGAAAATATTGGGAGAAAACTTCGAGAATAGTCAGAAAGTAGAAATAACAATGACCAAAATCAGCAAAATTGAAGGAAAACTAGAAAAATAACCAGGATTTTGCAAAAAAAAAAAAATTGGTCCAAAAGGAACAAAAATGGGTTAAAAAGGGAAAAATTGGGAGAAAACTCTGAAAATCGTCAGAAGCAGAAAAAATGGTTTGAAGAGGGTAAAAAACAAGAGTTAATTTTGTAACATCACTGAGATTAAAGCTACAATCTGTGGTTTTTGAGCCTTAAAGAGACAGTACCTAAAAATAAAAACAAAGTGTTTCAGACAGAAGCTGATAAAAAAGTTTTCCCAGTTCATCAGGTTTGAACTGGTTAAAGATAAAACTGAGACCAAACCAGATACAGACACAAAATGATCCTGGTGAATCAGAAAAATAATCACTGGTTGGTTGCAGCCCTTAAAAAAAAGCACAAAAGTCTTTCTTTTTGAGTTTGGGTGAAAAATAAATGATAGTGTAGCACGAACACCTGCAGTGAGTTCTTGTGTAATAAAAAGGTGAAATGCTCCTTTAATTCCCGTCACTCTGAGCTGAAATGAAACTTTTCTACATATGGGATCAAATTTTCCAGTCGTCCATTTAAGGAGCAAAGATCTGAGCCTGAGTTTGATCCTCTCTCTGTTTTCTTTAATAAACCTCCTCCTCCTCTTCTTCTTCTTCTTCTTCTTCTTCTTCTTCTTCTTCTTCTTCTTTTTCTGGGGATAAAACGCAGATTTACACGACTGAAACCGGAGGAAATAACCTGGAATAACCTCGTCTGAGGATTGAAGCAGAGGTAGATTCTTAAATAAAATGATCTAAAAGCAGCAAAAATGGGCAGAAAGGGGCAAAAATTGGGGGAAAACTTGGAAAAAGCCAGAAAATATGACTTTATTTTGTTTATTTTTTTATCTACTTTTTGTTATTTTATATTTATGTTTATGTTTTCACTTGTGTGTCTGTACAACATGTATGCAACTGAATTTAATTATTTATGTATTGTGCTATATGTGTTTATGCATATGTATATATATAATATATATTTTCCACCTTTATTTTTTCTATTTTTTTTTGTCATTGCTCTAACTTCTTATTTTACTACAATTATAAACTTGTATACTTGCTTTTTGAAGTTATGTGAATTTATATTTGTAAAATTTGCACTATATTTTTGTACTGAGCATACACACTTATAATTGTGTTCAAAAAAGAATAAAATGAAAAATTTGATAAAAAAAAAAAAAAATTAAAAAAAAAAAAAAAAAAAAAAAGAAAAAGCCAGAAAGTAGAAAAAGAAGATCAAAAAGAAGCAAAAATTGGGACTTAGTTGGAAAATACTCAAAAAACTTACAATGAAAACAGCCCAAAAGGACAAAATAGGACATAACTTGGAAAATAACCAAAAAGTAGAGATCTATTTAATTTAAATGTGTGTATATATTTATATATAGTATTTTTGATTTATCTTTCTTTCTTCCTTTTGTACAAAGTTTCTATATTTGTAATATTTCTATATTTCTAATTTGTAGTTACTTAATATCTCTTTTTCTTACATATGTGATATTTAATGTTTATTCTTACTTTATTTTTTTGTACAAAGAGAGCACAGTTAAACTGAAGTCAAATTCCTCGTTTGCTTCTTGAAGAAACTTGGTCATTAATGTGATTCTGATTCTGATTCTAAAGCAGCAAAAATGAGCAAAATGTTGGAGGAAAAGTTGTAAAACAGTCAGAGGGCAGCGATGAAAATGGTCTGAAAGCAGCAAAAATGGTGGAAAAGGCAAAAAATGGTGGACAATTTGGAAAATAGTCGAAGCAAAAATTGGTCAAAAAGCAGCAAAAATGAGAAGAAGAGGGAAAAATTTGGGGAGATTTTTTAAAAAATAGTCAGAGAAAAGGAATAAAAATGATGTAAAAGTTGCAAAAATTAGGTAAATAAATAAAAATTTGTGGAATAAGTCAGAAAAAAGTCAGATGGTGGCAAGAACAATTCCCCACAATCAGCAGCAAAAATGGGTGTAAAAGGTTAAAATGAGGAAAAACAGGAATAAGTTTGATTCTTTCTGAAAGTGTCACTTTTAAAGACGTTAAATTCTCTGTCTCAGATTCAGGTTTCCTTTTTTTTTCCAGGGAGAAAGAAGAAACTTTTTCCTGCTCTGATCCGTTTCCAGGTTTTTATCTTATCGTGTTTTAACAGAACTTTGCTTTTTTCTGCTTCACTGGACTGAAGTCAGACAGGAAACGTGGTCGTAGACAAAAGTTTAGAAAAATAAAAACCTGACCTTTACGTCTGAAACACCAGAACAATGAGGATCTGATCCTGATTAACCACGCAGCAAAAATTGACCCAAAGCAGAAAGAAAGAGTGGGAGGGGGCAAAAAAGAGGAGGGGAACTTGGAAAATGGTCAAAAAGTAGAAATAACAGTCAACCAAGAGCAGAAAGAATGAGGGGAAAAGGCAAAACTGATGGAAAACTTGGAAAATATGGACAAAAAGCAGCAAAAATGGGTGGAAAAAGGGCAATAATTGGAGGAAATTTTGGAAATACACTATAAAAATGGTCAAAATTCAGCAAATATTGGTGGAAGACAGAAAAAGTGATGGAGAACTTGAAAAAATGGTCAGACAGCAGCAAAAAAATGGGTGGAATTTTGCAAAAATTCTTTGGAAACTCTGAAAAGAGTTAGAAAGTAGCAATAAAAATGGTTCAAAAGCAGAAAAAACAAATTTAAAAGGGCAAAAAATGGGGGAAAACTAAGAAAATGGTCAAAAAAAGCAATAAAAACAGTCTGAACAGCAATAATGGATGGGAAAGGGAAAAATATTGGTGGAAAACTTGGAAAATAGTCTTGGCAGCGTAAAATTGGTCCAAAAGCAGCAAAAATGGTGGAAAAGGGCAAAAACTCAAGAAAAACTACAATATTAGTCAGAAAGTAGCAACAAACATGGTTCAAAAGCAGCGGAAGCAGCAGGGAAAAGTTGGAAATTGTCATAAATATAGAAAATATGGCAAAAAAACAGCAAAAATGGGTGGAAAAGAACAATAATTGGAGGAAATTTTGGAAATACACTATGAAAATGGTCAAAATGCAGCAAAAATAGGTGGAAGAGGGAAAAATTGATGGAGAACTTGAAAAAATGGTCTGATAGCAGCAAAAAATGGGTGAAATTTGGCAAAAATTCTGTGGAAACTCTGAAAAGAGTTAGAAAGTAGCAATAAACATGGTTCAACAGCAGAAAAAAACAAATTTAAAAGGGCAAAAAATGGGTGAAAACTAAGAAAATGGTCAAAAAAAGCAATAAAAACAGTCTGAACACAGCAATAATGGATGGGAAAGGAAAAAAATATTGGAGGAAAACTTCACAAATAGTCTAGGCAGCATAAACATGGTCCAAAAACAGCAAAAATGGTGGAAAAGGGAAAAAATTCAAGAAAAACTACAATATTAGTCAGAAAGTAGCAACAAACATGGTTCAAAAGCAGCAAAAATGTCTGAATTTTGCTTCATAGTATCGGGAAAAATAAACGCAATTACATTATTTTTGTGAATTGTTTAGTGCGATCACACGGTTACCACGGTTACAGCACGGTTACCAGGGTTACAGCACGGTTACCAGGGTTACAGCACGGTTACCACGGTTACAGCACGGTTACCACGGTTACAGCACGGTTACCACGGTTACACCAATATTTCTGAAATAGTTTCAGACCAAGGACCATCCAAAGAAAACTAACAAGCCACCGAGCGAATATAAACTTAAGTATCTATAACATTTATATCTATACCTTTACCAAAACCTGACCTATGTCATTAGATTAAAACTGAATAAATTTGAAGAACTCAGAGAGAAAAACTGGTTTTTATTTCACTCTTCTTGTTATTAAACGTCTGTAACCACCGTCTGTGTTTGTCACAGGATATTTTTCCTTTAATTGTGTTGTTTGACACGTTATGTGAGTATTTGTTTTGTCTCTGAGTAAAACTGAATAAACCGCTTCTCTTATACAACAGTCAGGTTTTTATTCTTCTTTTGTTTCTTATTCACTGGAGAAATAAAGTTTATGACACACAAAGTCTGTTTGTTGTATTCTTAATGTTCAAAGTTTCAACTTATCCAGTAATTTTTATTAATCTGTTTATTTAAAGTGTTTTTTCTTCACTAAACCTCAAACATCAAAATATCTGTTACTGTTTTTCTTCAGTTTAAAGTGTTTTTCTCTCATATAATATTAAGTTAATTGGACATAACTCCAGAAATTGAAAGTTTTATAAAAAAATAGAACCAAACACTGACTCTCAGGACATTATTTTAAAGTTTATAGTTAAAATAAGCAGAATAGTCCAGGCTCAGGTGCTAAAGGGTTTTCTGATTTTTGTTTCAGTTATGGAAAATAAAAACTTTCTATTTGCATTTCAGAATTGGAAACAGACTGAATGAAAAGTACACAGACCCTAAAATAGACTGATTCTTAGGGAACTGCTTGATTTTATGTTTATTGTAGTTTTTAACAGAATAGGACTCCCCCATACATGATATTTAATAATATGTTTACATGTTTTATCATATTTTAACTGGGCCCAGTACCATGTATAAAAGTATTTTGTTATTGTGCATCCAACACAAAGCTACAGGTTCATTTGCAGTTTGTCACTGTTTTTATAAACTCACATTTTCATCTGATACAATCACAGTTTGTTAAATAAATGAGACTCAAACTGAAGTTTTTCTCACATTAAGGTGGAATGAACTGAAAGTACGGATCCTCTGTGGGTTCAGTGTGAAAAGTGTGAGTTTGAAACGGAAATGCAGAGTAAGTTTCAGAGTGAGTGAAGAAGTTTAAAGAGTTAAAAGGAGTTTTAAAGAGAGTTTTAAAGAGTTTTAAAGAGGGTTATACTGACCCTAAAGTGCTGATGAAGCCGTTCACTGTTCCCTCCGCGTAAAGAGACACGATATCTCCGATATGAAGGAAACTGGAGGCAGAGTCCGACATCCTGCTGCTGCTCAGGACTCAGGTACAGACCGAACTTCACATTAAAGTCCAGCAGAAGAAGAAACAACACCTGAACTTTACACCTCCAGGATCCACCGAGCCGCTCCGACTGACGCTGCCGGGTTCAGAGCGCTGAGACCCGGGTACGAGCTCCGCGAGAGTCCGGGGGAAAAAGAAAAAGCTCCGGAGACGGAGGCAGCTCCTTCACACACACTCACACACACTCAGTGAGAGAAGCGTTCAAAGGTGTTCACACACTCTTCTATATTCCCTCCCTGAGTGTGTGTGTGCGTGTGTATATGTGTGTGTGTGCACTCCGGGTGTGACAGCACTCAGAGCGCGTGCACACGCATGCCTCCAGGGCACGTGCACGCAAACACGCCCCCTCCTCCAACAACAACAAAACAAACAGAAAAAACTAATTAACAAATGTTTAATCAATAGATTCAAAATAAAGGAGGAGTTATCTAAAGAAGCAGTTTTCTGCAAATAAAAATAAATATAAATTAAAAAAAGCTGTAGTTTAAGTTTTTATTTTCCATAATAAGTCAAAATTATGGGAAAGAAAATACTAATCTTGATTTTTTTTTTTTTTTTTTTAATCAAAACTTCCACTTGTTGCACAGAATTTCAACTTTTTTTGTGAGAAATTCTTACATTTTATATCAGAATTATATGGGTTTTTTTTACTTTTCGTCATAATTTCAACAAGTTTGACTAAATTATGTCATTATTTTGACTTTTATGTTACACATGTTGACTTTTTATCAAAATATTTTGCCCTAATTCTTAGAATTTTTACTTTTTTATCTCAAATATGTTCTTTTTTTTCTTGATTTTTCACGTTATCTCAACTTATTAATTCATGTCTCATAATTTTTACTTTTCTATCTAAAACACTTTTAACGCTTTTATTTCAAAATTTTGATTTTCATGAGTGACTGCATCACTACATCATATTATGACTTTATGATCTTACAATATTGACTACTTTCTCAAATTTTGACTTTTCTCGTTCATTTATATCTTCAAATTTTTACTTTTTTATCCGAAAATTTTGTCATTCTATCCCATAAATTTTTAATATCTCTAAAATCTTGACTTTTTTCTCGTTATTTCGATTTCCCTTGAATTTTGACTTGACCTCAATATGTTGATTATCCCAAAATTGTGACTTCTTGAAACTTAAATTTTTCATTTCTATAATTATTTTGAGTTTTTTCTCATATGAGTGACTGCATCATTACAAAATTATGACCTAACTATCTCAAAATATGGACTTTTTCTCTCAAATTTGAACTTTTTTGGATAATTTTATCTCCAAATTTAGACTTTTTTTTTTATCTGAAAATTTTGTTTATCTTGACTTTTTGGTCCAAATGTTCAAAGCAAAACTTTCTTTGACTGTTTTAACGTCTGAAACCACAGAAAGTGTTTCAGACTTTTGGCTTTTCCAGTTAATAAAACTTCATTCAAACTTAAAGCTCTTTTTTTCTTTTTTCTGTTTCTGCTTTTGTTCATTTGAAGTTTTCATTTGTTTTTTCTGGACTTTTATTCTCAGTGATTTTCACTTTTATTTAAAGGACTTTAACCACAGTCAGAATCTACATCAGCAGAGTTATTTCTTCACCAGGCAGCAGACTGTGTGTGTGTGTGTGTGTGTGTGTGTGTGTGTGTGTGTGTGTGTGTGTGTGTGTGTGTGTGTGTGTGTGTGTGTGGAGTCATGCTGACTGGACTTCCTGTCTAAACTCTTAAAGCAGCCGTGGCTTCATAAACTCACCACAAACACCAACAACGACGTTTCTGTGGAGTTTAGACAGGAAGTCCAGTCAGCATGACTCCACACACACACACACACACACACACACACACACACACACACACACACACACACTTTTCTTTCATGTAAAAACTGGTTGTGTAATTTTCTCTGAATGATGGAGAAATAAATACTGGTTCCTGATTGGCTGAAACTTCAAACCTCACTCACTCATTTTTTTTTAACTCTGAGATCAAATCATCCAGAATCTTGGTTCTAAAAGAAAAACTGGTCCAGATGTAGATTTTTCCAGATTATCAGAGCCCAAACTGGACGACAGACTCAGAAACAAAGATTGGTGTCAGGACTGAAAACTCCTCAACACATTTACACAGAAACGGCACGAAATACTGACAAAGAATGAGAGTAGAAAACAGGACGGGAGACGTCACAGAAACCCAAATTTTTCCCTCTTCTTCCCATTTTTGCTGCTTTCAGACCATTTTCATCGCTGCCCTCTGACTGTTTTACAACTTTCCTCCAACATTTTGCCCATTTTTGCTGCTTTAGAATCAGAATCAGAATCAGAATCAGAATAATGACAAAGTTTCTTCAAGAAGCCAACAAGGAATTTGACTTGGGTTTAACTGTGCTCTCTTTGTACAAAAAAAAGTAAGAATCAACATTAAATATCACATATGTAAGAAAAACAGATATTAAGTAACTACAAATTAGAAATATAGAAATATAGAACTATATATATATATATATATATATATATACACACACATATATATATAAATTAAATAGTGCAATGAAAAATGTGCAACACAATTTTTTTTTAAATTTTTTTGGACTATTTTCCAACTTAGTCCCAATTTTTGTTGTTTTATTATGGACTACGTCTATGTTTTTTACAGACTATGGGTTAAACTCTACTTTTCTTTTTTCAAGAAAATAAATGGTAACACTTTAGATTAGGGAACACATATTTACCATTAACTATGTGCTTATTAACATGCATATAAGCAGCTAATTAGTATTTACTAAGCATTAACCCCTTATTCTACCTCTATTGCAGCATGAATTCAGACTTTTCCATATATTAACTCCTAATTATTACTTATTGACTACAAATTAATGAATATATGTTCCCTAATCTAAAGTGTTACCAAAAATATTTATCCCAGATACAAGAATCTATTGTTTTTATCAACACATATGTAGCTGATGTTTCAAACGTGATAACAAACAAACTGTGAGTTTGTGTCGTAGTTTAGCAGCAGCTTCATTTAGCTCCTCACAGCTCGGTGCTCTGACACGTGTCAGTGACGTTAGTGAATCCTGGCTGTGTCCGACCAGAGCTCATCTACCAACTCCAACCTCACCAATGTTTGTTTTCCTTCCCAGAAGTCCCACCTGACAGGTGAGTCTGTGACTGACAGGTGAGTCTGTGACTGACAGGTGAGTCTGTGACTGACAGGTGAGTCTGTGACAGGTGAGTCTGTGACAGGTGAGTCTGTGACTGACAGGTGAGTCTGTGACTGACAGGTGAGTCTGTGACTGACAGGTGAGTCTGTAACTGACAGGTGAGTCTGTGACTGACTGGAGAGTCTGTGACTGACAGGTGAGTCTGTGACAGGTGAGTCTGTGACTGACAGGAGAGTCTGTGACTGACTGGAGAGTCTGTGACTGACAGGTTAGTCTGTGACAGGTGAGTCTGTGACTGACAGGTGAGTCTGACAGGTGAGTCTGTGACTGACAGGTGAGTCTGTGACTGAGGTGAGTCTGTGACTGACAGGTGAGTCTGTGACTGACAGGTGAGTCTCAGGCGAACTGACAGGTGAGTCTCAGGTGAACTGACAGGTGAGTCTGTGACTGACAGGTGAGTCTGTGACAGGTGAGTCTCAGGTGAACTTACAGATCTGGACACACGGATGTTTCTGCTGCTGCCGCTCTATATAAGGCTGTTAGAGTCTGTGGTGGAAACACGGAGGGCTGCACAGGTCACACACACACACACACACACACACACTCACACACACACACACACACACACACACACACACACACACACACACACACACACACACACACACACACACACACACACACACACACTCTCCTTATATGGCAGAGAAAGTTGGTGGAAAGTGTGGGTGTGAAACAGCGGAGCGTGAAATTCCTCTTTTCTCTGCTCTGATCTGAATCTGGCTCCTGTTTAGTTTGGATCGAAGCTTCGAGGCAGCGGCTCAAAGGTGACCTGAAAAAAAAACACCTGTGGGGATTTAACCCACATCCACACATAGTCCACACATGATCCACTCATGATCCACTCATGATCCACTCATGATCCACATCATCAGCGTCCACTTCACTGACAGATCAGAGCTTTAACCTAAAGATAAGACGGTTCATAACGGTTAATATCATTCTGTTCCATCTGTAGACGTTTTGTAAAGATTCTATTCATCCCTTCATGTTACGCTACATTCTATTCGTCACTTCAATTTTTTTTGAAGATTCTATTCATCCCTTCATGTTTTGTAAACATTGTATACGTCCCTTAGTGTTTCTTCAATTCTATTTTTCCCTTCATGTTTTGTAAAGATTCTATTGGTCCCTTCATGTTTTGTAAAGATTCCGTTGTCCCTTCATGTTACGTTACATTCTATTCGTCCCTTCATGTTTTGTAAAGATTCTATTCGTCCCTTCATGTTTTGTAAAGATTCTATTTGTCCTTTCATGTTACGTTACATTCTATTCGTCCCTTCATGTTCTGTAAAGATTCTTTTTGTCCTTTCATGTTACGTTACATTCTATTTGTCCCTTCATGTTCTGTGAAGATTCTATTCGTCACTTCACGTTTTGTTATATTCTATTTGTCCTTTCATTTTACCTAACATTTTACTTGTCCCTTCATGTTTTGTAAAGATTCTATTTGCTGCGTCTCTGACTGATCTTTGCATTAAAGTCAAGATAAAACGGTTCAAAGACAGAAAACTGACGTCATCATCTTCTGTGTCATAAAGTTTTCTTTCCCTTTCTCTCTGAAGTAAAGTAAAGACGGAGGATTTTAAATCTGTGTCAGTAAAAATAAAGACGACCAATCACGTTCCTCCTTCGTCTGTGACCTCAACAGTTTGTTTTTAAGCTCCGATGGAAAAATCTGTGCTCTGCCTTTTTTAGGTCTTCTCTCCGTTTAGACATCTGTCTTTCTCTAAATCTGTCCATCGCCTGAGCAACAAGCCGGCATCACTTCAAACACACACACACACACACTCACACACACACACACACACACACACACACACACACACACACACACACACACAGATTTATTCCTCACAGACCCGGCGGAAGTTTTACGCCTCCCATGAAACAAGCGTGCTGTTGGCCTTTTCTCTCAGTCGCCATGGAAACCACAAAACCCTAACACACACACACACACACACACACACACACACACACTCACACACACACACACACACTCACACACTCACACACACACACACACACACACACCAAATGATAAATGTGTTTGTGGAGCAGGTGGAGTGAGTGGACTGTTAATTCAAACTTTGTGTTCAGATTTTTTTTTCTCTTCTTTAAGTTTTAAACTCAGAAAAGTGACGTTTCAATCTTTGACACTTTTTTCCATCAAACTCTGACATGATGAACTTTTTCAGGTGTGACGCCCTAAAAACGCCTCAGCTACACAGTTCAGTTAAAAGACGCGGTCTGACCCTTTAACACCTGCCTGGACTTTTTCTGCTTATCATGATTATAAAACTGTCAAAAATGTCCCAGAGAAAATGTTTCAGCCCATTTTTCTAAAACACTTGGAACTTTTGATATATGGAAGTTTTTGTAAATGACCTCATGGAAACGTAAATGAAAGAAAAAACAGTTTAAACTGAAGAAAAACACAAACAAGAATTGGAGAAATGAGGTTTGATGAAAAAAAAACAGCAAATCAAAGAGAGAAAACAATGTTTTCTGTTTTACAAAATAAAAATCTGTTTTAGCCCCGAGCTCCTATTCAGCTCCCGTTTTAGCCTTTAGCCTGTGTTTAAGTCTGTGTTTTAGAATTTAGCTTGTGTTTGAAGCTTTGTTTTGTGTTTTAGCAACTATAAAGTTTTAGCCTTTTAGCTTGCTGTTTTAGTTTTTATTTTGTATTTTAGTTTTCAGCCTGAGTTTTTTGCCTTTAGCACATGTTTTATCCTTTCGCTTTCGCTTTAAGCTTTGTTTTGCTTTTTAGCAGCTCTATAGTTTTAGCCTTTATTTTGTGTTTTTTTTTCCCCTTTAGCTTGTATTTTAGCCTTTGGCCTGTGTTAAAGTCTGTGTTTTAGCCGTTAGCTTGAATATTTTTCTTTTGCTTTTAGCCCATGTTGTGGCCTTTAGCTTTAGTTTTAGCCTTTTTTTGTGTTTCAAACCTTGTTTTGTGTTTTAGCAACTTTATAGTTTTAGCCTTTTAGCTTGTTTTTTAGCCTTTAGCTTGTGTTTTATGCATAAGCTTGTGTTTTATGCATTAGCTTGTGTTTTAAGCTTTGTTTTTGCATTTTAGCAACTATAAAGTTTTAGCCTTTAGCCTGTGTTTTAGCCTTTAACTTGTGTTTTAGCCTTTAACTTGTGTTTTAGCCTTTAGCTTGTGTTTTAGCCTTTAACTTGTGTTTTAGCCTTTAACTTGTGTTTTAGCCTTTAGCTTGTGTTTTAGCCTTTAACTTGTGTTTTAGCCTTTAACTTGTGTTTTAGCCTTTAACTTGTGTTTTAGCCTTTAACTTGTGTTTTAGCCTTTAACTTGTGTTTTAGCCTTTAGCTTGTGTTTTAGCCTTTAACTTGTGTTTTAGCCTTTAACTTGTGTTTTAGCCTTTAGCTTGTGTTTTAGCCTTTAACTTGTGTTTTAGCCTTTAGCTTGTGTTTTAGCCTTTAACTTGTGTTTTAGCAACTATAAAGTTTTAGCCTTTAGTCTGTGTTTTAGCCTTTAGCCTGTGTTTTAACAGCTCTAAAGTTTTAGCCTTTAGCCTGTGTTTTATCCTTTAGTCTGTGTTTTAGCAGCTCTAAAGTTTTAGCCTTTAGTCTGTGTTTTAGCCTTTAGCCTGTGTTTTATCCTTTAGCCTGTGTTTTAGCCTTTAGCCTGTGTTTTAGCAGCTCTAGAGTTTTAGCCTTTAGCTTGTGTTTTATCCTTTAGTCTGTGTTTTAGCCTTTAGCTTGTGTTTTAGCCTTTAGCCTGTGTTTTAGCCTTTAGCTTGTGTTTTTCGGAAATCGGACACAAAATCGGAAATCGGACACAAAATCGGAAATCGAACACAAAATCGGAAATCGAACACAAAATCGGAAATCAGACACAAAATCGGAAATCGAACACAAAATCGGAAATCGAACACAAAATCGGAAATCAGACACAAAATCGGAAATCGAACACAAAATCGGAAATCGAACACAAAATCGGAAATCGATGTGTTTTAGCCTTTAGCCTGTGTTTTAGCCTTTAGTCTGTGTTTTATCCCTTAGTCTGTGTTTTATCCCTTAGTCTGTTTTATGCTTTAGCTTGTATTTTAGCCTTTAGCTTGTATTTTAGCCTTTAGCTACACAAAATCGGAAATCGAACACAAAAAGCCTTTAGCTTGTGTTTTAGCCTTTAGCCTGTGTTTTAGCCTTTAGTCTGTGTTTTATCCCTTAGTCTGTGTTTTATCCCTTAGTCTGTTTTATGCTTTAGCTTGTATTTTAGCCTTTAGCTTGTATTTTAGCCTTTAGCTTGTGTTTTAGCCTTTAGCTTGTGTTTTAGCCTTTAGCTTGTGTTTTATCCTTTAGCTTGTGTTTTAGCCTTTAGCTTGTGTTTTAGCCTTTAGCTTGTGTTTTAGCCTTTAGCTCCTGTTTCAGCCCCATCGTTCTCTCATTTAGCTGATTTTTTGCTCTTTCGTCCCTTTTTTCGTCACAGTTTTGGAAACTTGATGTTTTGTCTTTGTGAATTTCAGGTGTGTAAAAAGTTAAATTTTTAAGTGAGTCAAAAAAAAAAGATAAATAAATAAAAACAAGTTGAATCAGTTTTTAAACGTTGGGCTGAATTTCATGTTTTTGTAACTTGAGTTTCTCTAATCTGAGCTGGTTCAGATGGAAACAGCTGATAATAATAAAAACAGAGAAATAACTGAGTAAAAGTCTGATTCTGGTTTTAATGAACCTGAAGTTTGGTTCAAACTCTGAGTAAAACTCTCTTAGTAAAAGTGGCGTTGATCTTCCTGCAGGTGAAAGCGTTTTGTTGTTGTTGGAGCTGATGTGAGGAGGGCAGGTACCAGCTCGTCCTCAGACTTTAACGCCTCAGTGAGTCAGCGCTTTATTTTACCCAGAATCCTTCACTGCTTCACTGCTGCGGCGCTGAAAGAGTTAAACACATTAACCATATTAAAGTTAATCTGCTGGAAATCCTTTTTCCGTGGCTTCCTCAAAGTTTGGAGGCGTGGTTCAGGGAAATGAACCCGAGTGACCTAAATATAGAAGAGATTTCATAATCTTCTTTCTTTCTTTCTTTCTTTCTTTCTTTCTTTCTTTCTTTCTTTCTTTCTTTGAGAATCTGTGAGCGAAGTCGCTTTGTTCTTTAGTGACTCATTCACACTTTACAGCAGATAAGAACTTAAAGTTTATCTTAATAACTTTACACACCACAGAGAAGCTTATAAAGACGACTTTAACTAAACTCTGGATCATAAAGAAACAAGATTTAATCTCTACACAAACACCTGTGGGAAAACTTGATTCTGATTGGTGGAAGCTGTAAAACAACAATAATTCACTCAACTCAACATCAAGGGAGGAAATAGAATTTATTAAGGAACAATTAGAATTCAACAAAAAAAAAGAGATTTAATATAAGAAAACATTAAGGGACATGTAGAATGTGATATAACAGAAAGAAAGAAAAATAATGTAAACAAACCATAAAGAGATAATTAGAACTTCAAACATAAAGGAACATAAACATGTAAATATGTGACATAACAGGGGGAAATTATAACAAAAGAAAATATAAAGAAGACAAGTCAAACATGACAAAACAAAACATAAAGAAACAAATATACGCTGAGAAAACATTTGGGGACAAGCAGATTGTGACAGAACATTAATGGACAAATAGAATGTAACAAAACATCAAAGGGAAAAGTGAATGTAGAAAAAAAAACATACAGAGAACAAGACGTATGAAACTAAACATAAAAGGACGAAAAAATGAAACTAAACATTTATGAACAATAGAATGGTCACAAATATAAAGGCACAAAAACAAAGTTATTACACATGTAGGGACAAACAAAATGTACTGAAACAAAGAGACAAAGACTGTTATTAAACATGAAGGGACAAATATAATAAAACAAAAGATAAAGGGACAAAACTAACGTAACAAAACTAAAAAGGGACAAATAGAATGTAACAAAAGATAAAGGGACAAATAGAATTTAATAAAACATGAAGGGACAAATAGAATGTAACAAAACATAAAGGGACAAATAGAATTTAATAAAACATGAAGGGACAAAACTAAGGTAACAAAACTAAAAAAGGGACAAATAGAATGTTATAAAACATAAAGGGACAAATAGAATGTTTTTAAAACATGAAGGGACAAATAGAATTAAACAAAACATGAAGGGACAAATAGAATGTTATAAAACATGAAGGGACAAATAGAATGTTATAAAACATAAAGGGACAAATAGAATGTAAAAAACATGAAGGGACAAATAGAATGTTTTTAAAACATGAAGGGACAAAAAGAATGTTTTTAAAACATGAAGGGACAAATAGAATAAAACAAAACAAAACATATAGGGACAAAAAGAATGTTTTTAAAACATGAAGGGACAAATGGAATGTAACAAAACATGAAGGGACAAATAGAATAAAACAAAACATATAGGGACAAATAGAATGTTTTTAAAGCATGAAGGGTCAAATGGAATGTAACAAAACATGAAGGGACAAATAGAATGTCTATAAACTTATCGGGAAAAATAGAAAGTAACAAAACATGAAGGGACAAATAGAATATTTTTAAAACATGAAGGGACAAAAAGAATGTTTTTAAAACATGAAGGGACAAATAGAATAAAACAAAACATATAGGGACAAAAAGAATGTTTTTAAAACATGAAGGGACAAATGGAATGTAACAAAACATGAAGGGACAAATAGAATGTTATAAAACATGAAGGGACAAATAGAATGTTTATAAACTTATCGGGAAAAATAGAAAGTAACAAAACATGAAGGGACAAATAGAATATTTTTAAAATATGAAGGGACAGATAGAATGTAGCAAAACATGAAGGGACAAAACTAACGTAACAAAACTAAAAAAGGACAAATAGAATGTAATAAAACATAAAGGGACAAATCGAATGTAATAAATAGAATGTAATAAAACATAAAGGGACAAATAGAATGTTTATAAACTTATCGGGAAAAATAGAAAGTAACAATTTATAAAAGGACATATATAATTTTTCAAAACAAACAGAATGTAACAAACAAAAAGGGACAGAACAGAATGTTTGAAAAAGACAAAAAAACAAACAAACATGCAGCCAGGGTTTTCAAAATAAGAGCGCTCAAGTTACACCAGAAAGAACCTGATCACACCTCATATCAAATTAATCCACAGAAAGTAGTCCCTCTTATTTCCTCTGCCTGTTGACTCTGTGGTAAAAAGGTTGGGTTTGAAAGTAGGGAAAAAGGAGACGGCAGAATTAAAAAATGATCAGGAGACGTTTACTCGTATAAAAACATGAATTAAACTTCAATTATTTTAATGTGATAAAAAGAAACTGGCTGAGGCTTCAACACTCACTGCCCTGATGCATCATGGGAGAACACCTGGTGACTGACACACACACAAACACACACACACCCGTTTAGCAAACACTGAGCAACGACTAGTTTACACACACACACACACACACACACACAAACACACACACACCCGTTTAGCAAACACTGAGCAGCGACTAGTTTACACACACACACACACACACACACACACCACCCATTCAAAAAACATAATAACTGTACATTCACACACACATACACAACGTATACACACACACACACACACACACACACACACACTCTGTTATAACAACATACCTTTGAATACCTGCAGAGAAAGAGTGTGTGTGTGTGTGTGTGTGTGTGTGTGTGTGTGTGTGTGTGTGTGTGTGTGTTTGCACAAAGACCTGATCACATCCTGATAAAGTGACCGTTGTTACTCCCACAGTTGTTTCTAACTTTTACTCTCTGTGGGTTTTTTTTGTTCTTTAATTAAAACAAACTCTGAGTTCAACAAAGGTGAGAACATGAAGTGTGTGAATTTAGAGAAACTTCAAGAAAAAAAATTCAGGTTTATTTTCACGGACGTCTTCATACTGTGACGATTTTTCTAAAGAATTAAAAGTTTATCAGCAGAATCTTTTGTTTGTGTAATAATTGTGTGATTGTGTCACTGAACTTTGCGTCATCATGACAAACATTTTTAAATACTTTCAATTTCTGTAAACACTAAAAAATATCCTCCTTCAAGAATTATACTTATGAAGAAATAAAAATGTGAAAAGGTATAAAAGAGGGTTCATTTTCATATTTATGATCTGCTATGTTAGGTTGCTAAATTGCATTTATTGTAAAATATATTACTAAAAATTGGTTAACTTTCCAAATAATACTGTTTTTTTTATTTTGACTATCACTTACTATATTTCTAACTGTTTTCTTTCATTTTTAACATTTTTTGTTGCTTTTAGTTTGCCATTTTTGAAATAAATAAATAAAAGTAAGTCTCTCTTTCACATCCAAGGATATTTTTAGGACTTTAACCTGTCACTTTTCTTTACCTGAGTATTTTCACAGTTCACTTCCTCCACTGTTGCATTAGTATAAAGTGTTTATTGTGTCAGGTTAAAGGTTTAAAGTGTGAAACTGGATCTTAAGTTTATTGTTAACTTTAGGTGACACTGCCCTCTGGTGGTGAAAGGCAGAACTGCAGGTCTGTTCATGTTAATGCGCAGAGGAGAAGTTAATCTGTAACTCAGATTAATTAATTAGATTAAAATCAGTCTTTGTCATGTTGGTGCATGTTTAAACTTTATTTTAGAGATGGAAAAATTATTATCAGGTGACTCTGAGGTGATGTTTGCAGGTTTGAATCCTCATAGAGAGAAAAACAGGCTCATTTTTAAAACTTCTGACAACTTATTTTTCTGAAATGTCACATTTAAAACATTAAAACAAACTCTAGTTTCTGATTGGTCCATCAGAGCTTGGAATCTTTTTAAATGTCTAAATATAAAGTATTTCAATAATACTTTACTGATCTGATCCCATAGTTTATATTATGAGGTCAGTATTACCTCACACATTTGGAAATCTTATTTTTCTTGAAAAGTCCCCGATCATAATGTGAAATACTGTATTTTCTAGTTCCTGTCATTCAATATTACATTAAGTGATTTTTGTAGATCCATTTATTATCTGTAAGTAACAATAAACATACAGTGTTGTATTTCAATGAGTTGAGAATAATGATAATAATTTTTTTTTGATGATAATTTTTTTTTTTTTTTTTTAATTGTCTTTAACCTGCACTGTTTTTATTTTTACCATGTGAAATATTGTTTTATCTGTTTGTTCTTTTTAACTTTTGAATGTAAAGCGACTTTGAGTTTTTGACAAGCGCTTTATAAATAAAATTTATTATTATTATTATTATTATTATTATTATTATTATTATTATTATTATTATTATTATAATTAAAGTAAAAATACAAAAATTCATATATTTAAAAAATATTCAATATTTGGGAAGTTTTAAGGGAAAATTAATTGTATAAATTTATATTTATGAGCTTATATTAAAATGTATATGAATATTTTGTCATATATACAATAAAATGTCGACTGATATTGATAAAGAAAAAACTTAGTAAAGAAAAATACGATCAAATGAGGCAAAATATTGTTGAAACCACTTATGTTCATCAATAAATTTCAGGTTATTTTTTTTCTAAAAGGAAAGTTCATTAAATATGAATAATTTGAAAAATAAAGGGAAACATTTGTAGTTTTTGTTATTGGTTATTGTCTGATCGTTTTCCTGGTTCTGCCCACTTGAAATAAAATTTTGCCCCTGAACTAAAAAGAGTTTGACACCTCTGCCCTAAAGGGACAAGAAAAGGTAAAAAAAAATGATAATAATTTCACGTGCGCACTAGAAACTTTTATCAGAAGCAGCTTTTCCATCATCTCTAAAAGTAAAAAGTCAATCAACTCCAGATATTTTTCAATAAATAACATATGGTGTAATATTAAAAATCAATTTCTGTACTTATATATTAAGCCTGGACGTTATCCAGGACATTTATGCATTTTTGAGCTTGGTGGCTGCTTAAATTTAATTCTTTTTAAGTGAATAATCTTATTGATGTTTTGGGGTCATTCGGACTCTGTTGGAGTATTTAATAACCTTTCAACTGATGATTAAAATTCAAATATGGTTTTATGTTGCTATTTTATGTGTTTGGAAATCCCCAAAACCCAGACAAAACTATTTCTTACATAAATATCTCAATAATCTTAGTGTTGTGAATATATTTTTGGACATTGTATATACAACAAAACTATGCCCTAGTGCATAATTAATATAGTTTTAAGATTTATGACATTTTAAGTACATTTCTGTACTCCATTATGAAGCTCAGACGTTATCCAGGACATTTCTGCATTTTTGAGCTTGGTGGCTCCTTAAATTTTATCTTTTTAAGTGAATAATCTTATTGATGTTTTGGGGTCATTCAGACTCTATTGGAGTATTTAATAACTTTTAAACTGATGATTAAAATTCAAATATGTATATAGGGTGATGCAAAATTTAGAGGTTTCTTTCTGGAGAATTTATTGATTCAATATTTATTAAGTTGTCCTAATATAACTTCATACGAATAAAAGATAATAAAGACAATAAAAAATTCAGCAGCTTTTCTTTTCTCTCTCATTCCTCAAACTGGAAACCAGAGAAAAAAACTACAAAACAGACCAAACAGAACTGTCAGACTATAAACTACATTTAAAGAAACTGGACTTTATCTATCGAGAATTTAGTCTTCACAAAATATAAATCTGGGTATCTTCACATTCCCCCCAGACGTCCCGGTTTCCCCCGACCCCCCCGACTCCGACACCCCCCCCCCGTAACTACATGACATCATCTCACTTCAACTCTTAGTCCTAGGTTTGTTTCCTCCTGTCTCTCGTCGGTTTCAGACAGGAGTGAGACGTCTTTACAAGGGACTGTGGAGCCGTTTCTCACCAAAACCCACAAACACACATTCAGTATTCAAGGCAGGAGGGGGGGGGGCACAAACACCAGCACCAGCACCACCAGCACCAGCAGGGGGCAGCAGACCTGAGGCTGTTTGAGTCTGTGTGTGTGTCAGAAAGTGAGAGCCAAAAGAGCAAAAGAAAGTATGCATGCATGATTGTGCAGACAAATGTGTGTGTTTGTGAGAGCGCCAACCTTGTTTGTCGGCCTGTCAGAGTGTGTGTGTGTGAGTGTGTGAGAGTGTGTGTGAGTGTGTGTGTGTGTGTGTGTGTGTGAGTGTGTGAGAGTGTGTGAGAGTGTGTGAGAGTGTGTGAGAGTGTGCGTGTGTGTCCTGACAAAAGCTCCATCCAGCCATACTGCAGAGGGCTGCTGGTTCCCAGAGACCCTCAGAGCTCCAGGACACCCAGTCTCTCTGCCGCCCGCAGCCCAGACACAGCAGCTCCAAATCGGACACGGAGCGTCGCCTGCTCCCCTCCCTCCGCCTGGAGCTTTGACACCTGGTTGATGGATTACTGATGGACGCACCAACCAGAGGAGAGTTTGAGGTGTGAAACTCTGAGTGTGAGGTGAAGATACGGAGAGGGTCGTGTGATCTGGACTACACTTTTTAAAGACCTCCTGGACGCCATTGAAACGCCATTGAAACGCCATTGAAACGCCACTTGATGGATGTTTCATAAAAAGCTGCAAACTCAGTTTTCTTGGCTTTGAGGAGACTTTGCATCAACTTTACAAAAGTTCAGACCAGGATTTTGCAGAATAGGTTAAAGATTTGGATCATAACCTGAGTTTTTGGGGTTTTTGGGAACATTTGTTGGGATTGTACCAGTTGATCCGACTCTTGGCGTTGAACCTTCGACCATGGCTCAGAGCGCCGCTTTGTGGTTGTGTCTGTTTCTGCCGCTGCTCGTCACAGAAAGCAAAAGTGTCGGGGACCACGAGAGTCAGCAGGAGACCGTGAAACCGCCCTCGCACACCAAACTGGAACCTTTCTGGATCGCCAAGGACCTCGAGCCCGCGGGCGCCCCCACCAACCAGAGCCTCCCCCTCCCCGAGATGCTGGACCTGGACGCGGACCAGCAGCGCCGCCATCGTCAGGTCCGAGGCGCCGACGAGGACGAGCAGCAGTCCACCTTCAGCCAGTCCTTCGAGAACGACTCGGTGACGGCGCCGCAGGACACGGAGTTCGACAACGGGACCAAAGTGGGGGCGGGAGAGAGCGGCGACGATGGCGAGAACGCTCACGGGAACTCGACCGGCGCCGACAAAGACGGGCCGGGACTCTTCAACCCCTTCTACCCGCTGGTGGAGAGCTCGTACGCCGCCTACGCCGTCCTCTTCCTGGCCGGCCTGGTGCTGGCGGTGGGCGTGGTGGGGAACATGGCGGTCATGTGCGTGGTCTGGAACAACTACTACATGAGGTCGGCGTGGAACTACCTGCTGGCCAGCATGGCATTCTGGGACTTCCTGGTGCTGGTGCTCTGCCTCCCCGTGGTCGTCCTGAACCAGCTCTCCCATAGGAGGATCCTGGGTGACATCACCTGCCGGATGGTGCCTTATATGGAGGTGGGCGGAGCTTAATGAGTGAGGTCACAAAATAACTGGAGGGAAAATTTGGTTTTGTCCCATTATTTTTTTGTCTTATAATCTCAAAATTTAAACTTCGTCACATAATTGAGACGTCGTTCTTACAACTTTGACTGTAAACTTAAGTTTCAATTGATTTTTAAAATCTAAAAATCTTTTTATCTCAAAATTGGTCCAACTTTGTCTAAAACTTTGGACTTATTCCTCAAAACTTCCACTTTAGTCTCAAGATTTTGACTAAATTTTTCTATTTTTATATATAATATTTATATTATATTTTTATTTTATTTATATTTTAATATTTCTAATTTTTTGACTATTTTTTTTTTAAATTTTCCCATTTTGACTTTTATCTTGAAATTTTGACTTTATATCTTGTAACTTCAAGTTTTTGAGGAAAATTTAGACTTTATATCCACAATTTGTCCATATTTATCTCAAAATCTTGAATTTCTGTCCCATTATTTTTACTCCTCATCTTAAGTTTTTACCTTAAACCCCAAAATTTGGACGTTTGATCTCAAACTTTTGAATATTTTTTCCAAAATTATGACTTTAACTCCAAAAATTTTGATTTCATTGTTTGACCTTGTTGAGAAACCTTTTGAAATTTTGACTTTTTTTCGTGAAACTTCAAGTTTTTGAGCAAAATTTTTGACTTTGTATAATTTTAAAATACTGTTTTTTTCTCTAATTCTGAACATTTGGATATTTTATCTCAAAATTTTGACTTTCAATCCAAAAATTTTAATTTCATCTCAAAACTTGGACTTGATCTTAACCTTGGATTTATTATTTTAGAATTTGATTATAATCAATTATATATTTGGACCTTTTTTCTCAAACAAATGTCTTTTTATCCTAACATTTTGACATTTTGTCTCAATATTTAATCTTTTTATCTCAAAATTGGTCCAACTTTGTCCAATAACGTCGACTTGATTCTTAAAACTTTGACTCTTTGTCTAAACCTTTGGACTTATTCCTCAAAATTTCCACTTTAGTCTCAAGATTTTGACCAAATTTTTCCCATTTTGACTTTTTTTCTTGTAACTTCAAGTTTTTGAGGAAAAATTTTGACTTTATATCCACAATTTTTCCATATTTATCTCAAAATCTTGAATTTCTGTCCCATTATTTTTACTTTTCATCTTAAGTTTTGACCTTTAACCCCAAAATTTGGACGTTTGATCTCAAACTTTTGAATATTTTTTCCAAAATTATGACTTTAAATCCAAAAATTTTGATTTCATTGTTTGACCTTGTTGAGAAACCTTTTGAAATTTTGACTTTTTATCTTGTAACTTTAAGTTTTTGAGGAAAATTTTTGACTTTGTATAATTTTTAAATCCTGTTTATTTTCTCTTCTTCTGATCATTTGGATATTTTATCTCAAAATTTTGACTTTCAATCCAAAAATTTTGATTTCATCTCAAAACTTGGACTTGATCTAAACGAACCTAAATAATAAAATTTTAAACTAATATTAGTTAATTTTTAAACCTGTTTTTTTCTCAAACAAATGTCTTTTTATCCTAAAATTTTGACTTTTTTTTCCTCAATATTTTACCTTTTTTATTTCAAAATTGGTCCAACTTTGTCCAATAACGTCGACTTGATTCTTAAAAGTTTGACTCTTTGTCTAAACCTTTGGAATTATTCCTCAAAATTTCCACTTTAGTCTCAAGATTTTGCCCAAATTTTTCCCATTTTGACTTTTTTTATTGTAACTTCAAGTTTTTGAGGAAAAATTTTGACTTTATATCCACAATTTTTCCATATTTATCTCAGAAACCTTGAGTTTCTGTCCCATTATTTTTACTCCTCATCTAAAGTTTTGACCTTTAACCCCAAAATTTGGACGTTTGATCTCAAACTTTTGAATATTTTTTCAAAATTATGACTTTAAATCCTGTTTTTTTTCTCTCTTCTTCTGATCATTTGGATATTTCATCTCAAAATATTGACTTTCAATCCAAAAATTTTGATTTCATCTCTAAAACTTGGACTTGATCTAAACCTTGGATTTATGTTTGTAGAATTTGATTTTAATCAATCAAAAATTTGGACCTTTTTTCTCAAACAAATGTCTTTTTATCCCAACATTTTGACATTTTGTCTCAATATTTTACCTTTTTTATTTCAAAATTGGTCCAACTTTGTCCAATAACGTCGACTTGATTCTTAAAAATTTGACTCTTTGTCTAAAACTTTGGACTTATTCCTCAAAATTTCCACTTTAGTCTCAAGATTTTGACTAAATTTTTCCCATTTTGACTTTTTATCTTGTAACTTCAAGGTTTTGAGGAAAATTTTGACTTTATATCCACAATTTTTCCATATTTATCTCAAAATCTTGAATTTCTGTCCCATTATTTTTACTTTTCATCTTAAGTTTTGACCTTTAACCCCAAAATTTGGACGTTTGATCTCAAACTTTTGAATATTTTTTCCAAAATTATGACTTTAAATCCAAAAATTTTGATTTTCATTGTTTGACCTTGTTGAGAAACCTTTTGAAATTTTGACTTTTTATCTTGTAACTTCTTCAAAAACTCCTTTTAAAAACTGAAACATATTAAAAATTTAGGACAAATAAAAGAGAAGAAGACTAGTAAACCTATAAAATAGAGTTTTAAAACTGAAAGTTAGGTTTTTAAAACTAAAGTAGAGTTTTGAACCTGAACTAGATTTGGAACCTAAATAATAAAATTTTAAACTAATATTAGTTAATTTTTAAACCTGTTTTTTTCTCAAACAAATGTCTTTTTATCCTAAAATTTTGACTTTTTTTTCCTCAATATTTTACCTTTTTTATTTCAAAATTGGTCCAACTTTGTCCAATAACGTCGACTTGATTCTTAAAAGTTTGACTCTTTGTCTAAACCTTTGGAATTATTCCTCAAAATTTCCACTTTAGTCTCAAGATTTTGCCCAAATTTTTCCCATTTTGACTTTTTTTATTGTAACTTCAAGTTTTTGAGGAAAAATTTTGACTTTATATCCACAATTTTTCCATATTTATCTCA
>RPOG01004923.1:0-38340 GCA_008086565.1 Thalassoma bifasciatum | reverse complement strand
CACTGGCATTAGTGATTTAGACTTTGAAATCCACCTCAGGTGTATATGATGTGGAAAAATCTGACCAAATTCTTAATAATTCCAAAACGATCATTCTGTATGAACTATTTATTTATATAGCTGTTGGAAACTAGCAGGACAACATACTGTATGTAGTTCTCACATGTACTATCAATATTGCCAAGTGGAAGTTAAAAACTGTAGTAGTAGGTATGTGAGTCCTCAGATCTAGGTTAGTGTCCCGCTCTCTGCTGACCTCCGTAATGACCCCCGTAATGACCTCCATATGAGCGTGTCTGTTCCCAGAGTAACGACTCTCCTGTATTACTGGTTAGATAAAATGTATAAAGGTGTGTGTGCTTTGTCATTTGAGAAGAACCAGCAGCTTCATTGTTAAGCTTGAATAAGCAGAAAATAACAGGCTGGAGTTGTATTTGATATGTATTTAAATAATAATTCTATGATTATTCTCCTGCTTTGACTCATTTCCAATGACGGTTCTTTTATTCCAGTTGTCAGTCAGTGTTGTACTTATTTCTTTGACAAAGGCAGAAGAGTAGCATAAAGTAGGTATATGCAATTACACTTTCAGAGGAATATGAGAATTACTGATGCTTTTTGCACTCCTTGAACTGAAAGCATTTGCCTTAACAGGGAACTGAGAGAGGATGATGTACATCAGGTATTTATGGCGAAGTCTACCTTGTGAGAGGATTTGAACAGGTTACATTTGGTGTACTGTAAAGACAATGATATTCAGGGTTTACTGTGTTGTTTTCTTGGGATATTTAATGTGCTGAACTTACATTCTCTTTGTTCTTCATTGTGAGTGGATTTTCCGTTCTTACAACCATGTCATTTTTGATATATTTATGTATGTTAGTGCTAAACGGTGTGGGTGTGTGAGTTTGTTCAAACACCCTGCAGTGAGTTGTATTCAGTCACTCCACTGCTCTCTGTGCTGGTGACTGTGTTAGAGGATGTGCTTTCTGAGAGTTCAAACTCAGTAAGAACTCTCACTCAGCTCAGAGGAGGTTGGACGTTTGCTTTACCATCTGATTAAGCCAGCTGCTGTAGATAATTCATGATTCAGTGATTCCCAGGTGACACTGGGTACGGATGGATTTTCTTTTCAGACCTCCTGAAGATGTGCAGACACTGGTCTCCAGCACAGCAGAAACTTGTGTTGTAAAGTGTGTGTATTGTGCTGAATGGTACACTAATCCTCAACATTTCTGACAAAACTAACTGGTGTGGTATCTGATTTCATATGCAAATGCTGGCAGCCTTATTTGGACTTTGAGTTATTCCCTCCCCATGTTACACCAAGTGCTCTCAGTCACCTCCTAACATCCTATCCTAAATGGTTGTGTGGTCGTCCTTCCTTTTGATTGGTCCCATCATGAAAACTCTTCAGGATCAAATTTTTCACTGTTGGAGGATGTTAATCCGTCATTAGCACCATTTTTCCACTCAATTATGGTTTCTCTTAACCTACCAGCTGTTGTCTGTTTTACACTACACCATCTAGACCAATGGGGGTGTACTGTTGTTTATTGTATTCATTAAAGTCTCCTTTTTACTCATCATCACTGCGTGTTTGCTCTCATGTAAGTACATGAATGAAAAACTGTTGAGGTTAATAAGCTGTGAAGCCTTTTTTCATAAATGTCTCAAACAGGTTGGTGAGTTCTGGACACTTACATTGTTTTACTTTGCACACAGGAACAAAATGATTCCATAAAACTCTCTGAGCCAGGATCCGTAGCCCCTGAAAGAAGTGACAAACCACTGCTGAGCTTCAATCCTGTGCTTTAACTTTGTGGCACTCACAACTTGTCGATCAACCCACATCAGACTGAGGGTTGTCCTATACTGAAAAAAGGAAATAGTTGAACCAACTTAATTGAATTGTTTTAATTGGTAAAACCTAAATGAATCAAGTTCTGTGAAATTACTAAGTTCAATTAACACAATTGATTCAGTCCATTATACTTAATGTAACTATTTACAATCAACATTTTGCATTGATCCAACTCAAAGAATTCAGTTGTTTAAACTTCATAATGTGCACCACCCAAAAGTAAAATACTGCTTTTTTCAAGGCAAATGATGTGGTTTAATTAATACATGTTTTGTAATAACCTTACAAGTTTTATCCATCCATCCATCCATTTTCTTAACCGTCTATCCTGCTATTCAGGGTCATGGGTGGCTGGAGCCTATCCCAGCTGTCATTGGGTGAGAGGCGGGGTATACCCTGGATCGGTCGCCAGTCAATGGCAGGGCTGACATAGAGACAAATCCTTCACACACACACTCACACCTACGGGCAATTTAGAATAATCAATTAACCTAACGTGGGCATGTTTTTGGTCTGTGGGAGGAAGCTGGAGAACCTGGAGAGAACCCACGCATGCACGGAGAGAACATGCAAACTCCACACAGAAAGACCAACCATGCCCGAACGGGGATTCGAACCAGTGACCTTCTTGCTGTGAGGCTGGAGCGTTACCCGCTGTGCCACCGTGCAGCATACAAGTTGTACATCGGTAAGTATTTTCAAAAGGACATACACATTGTAAAACAAAAAGGTCCTTTGTAATTTGCTTCATTCTGTTAATCCAACTCAAAATTCAGACAAGCTCCCCTGAAACTTCCATACTTTTGAATAAAAAAAAAAAAAACAGTCTCCAAAGCCAAACTTCAAAAATACTGCTCCTCTATTTTCAGAAAAGAGCATCCATGTCATGTCCAGCACTGACCTCTGGTGCCTCTTGGGGCTGATTGTGTAGCAGGCTCTCATATCCACTCTGCTCCCTCCTCACTCATGGTGACAAAACCATGTTTAGTAGAAATTAATGATGGAAATACACTGCGATGACTTATCGAGCTTATAAAAGGTCAGAAGCCAAAATCTAACAGAAACTTCACTGATTCATTTTCATCTACATCAAAATATTACATTAAGGTAGCAACAGAGTTTTTAATTGATATCATGCAGAAAAATACATACATACATACCATACATATAACTTAAAAATGGGCTAATTTATTCAAAGAATTACATTATTTTAGCTGATCAGAAATTCTCTTTTTACAGTGTGCTCTTAGCACTCAGGATCCAAAGCTGAGCTCAGGCTTTGAGCTGTTACTGGAGCTGAAAACATCAGGACAAAAACCCAAGAAACGACTTTAAGCTGGAATTAAAAAGAAGTATTGATAATTTAAAAGCAGATGGAGTATTTAGAACGTTATCACAACTTTGTTTCCAAGAGTCGAGGAGTGAAGTGAGAAGGATCATCAAAACACCCAATGAGAGAGGGAGAGGGAGAGAGAGTCTACAGAGGTGGGGAGTCACAGAGAGTATGTTCGAAGAAAGAAGGGGGGAGGGGGATATTTAAACCACACACACACACTCACATACTTGCGCACCCATACACACTTACACAATCAAACCAATGATACCGGGGGTCCTCAGGGCCCAGTCTAGAACCAGGAATCTCCCCAAGGTTTTAGGCTGAATTAAGAGGAAAGAAGGAGATGTGTAGAGTTGGAGAGAAAACCTTGAGCAGTCAACAGCAAAACTGGGTCTAGGTCTGTGAATAATAAGTGAAGCTCATTGGCTGCACTGCCTGCACAAAGCCTTGACTGAATCTCATTGAAAACCTGTAAGGTGTCATAACTGAAGACAAGGTACTAGACCAGAGGAGCATCGGATCTGGAGGCTGAAAGATCTGACAGAGAAGAACGAGCCGAGAGTCATAAAGTATAAGTCACAGGTTTGTTACAAAGTCAAACAAATGACTGCACGCTTCGAGTCAGCAGAAAGGACACAGCTGACTGTTAGCATCATCAGGGGGGCTCAGGAACACTTATACTTTTGTCCAAACAGAAAGGTCAGTGGGATAGTCTTTGTCATGTTTAGACGTGTTTGAAGCAGACCTGTGTGACACTTTCAGCAGAGACCATCAGTGGTGTCTGGATGAGCCGTCATTAGGCGTTCCACTCGTTAACTTTCTCCAAAAATTCTGCGTTTTGAATTGAATTCTTGGAATGCATCTCCTAGCCGCTCTGAGTGCCGTTCTGTCACCAGACTTAAACGCAGCATCCCTGGCTCTCAGCAGAGACCGAACCTCTACATTTAACCAGGGTTTCTGGTTGGGAAAGTCTGTTATGGTCTTGGTGCTGGTGACATCCTCTGTGCACTTACTGATGTAACTGAGGACAGAAGATGTATATTCCTCTAGGTTCACCTCTCCCTTACACTTATATAATATAAGTATACTTAAACTTGAAAAGGAGTCACACATTTCAACTGCCAATCCCTGCAGGTGTCTCCTGGATGGCAGACAGGAGTATGAACTCTCAAATCAATTACAGGACTCTGTGGAACTTCATTGACTTCAACTGAAAAAAACGTTTGGAAAGCACGAAAAGGGCTCAGGAGGGGAAATCAAAATCTCAGGAATGAAAGGATCAAGAAATTGATGTTAGAGAAGAAATAGATAAGTTTTTTAATATGTGATGAACCGTGAAATATTTCATCCTGAATTTTACTTGGTCACCCTTTATGTTTTGCCAGTCTTCAGTAGAAAACTGTTGTACTTTCCGATGCCCATCTGGTCCTAATGTAGCATGTTGAAGTCCTTGATCATTTTTTAATAACCACTCTATTTATATTGTTCCTACACACTTTACACAGTACAGCTACATCATTTAATTCCTTTGGTAAACCTGGTTTTATATCCATATCAAGATAGTTACTGATCTGTAGATATGTGAAAAGTCTAATTTTTCTAAATCAATTTCCCAGAGCTGTCCAGTGCTCCTGGTATTCATTTGAAGTCCTGTGCTATCCGACCTTGAATGTTTTTCTCTTCGCTCAAGGTTGTTTTTTCCACAAAACTCTCACTTAAGTTAAAATCCAAACATAGGAAACCTGACTCTGTCACATCAGCCAGAGCTGTGCAGTGTGATGATGATTTCTGTAGGTTTGACATTCCTGTTCTACTAGAGGTGCACAAACTCCACCTTTTATCAAACCAAGTACAAGTACTTACATTTGAGTACTCACTGATACAGAGTACCGATCTGATTACTTAATAACATCACTGCAGTTCTAAATCAGAACTTCTAATATGACTCTTATTTTAACAAAAGAAATGAAGACCATGATGCACCGGCACATGTTGCTGATATTTTAAGTCAACAATCCTCCACCTTGGCGCAAATGACAAGTTATTTGGAGTATCCGGCGTACTTTTACGGTACGATATGGTATGGTATGGGTATCGTGCATCCCTATATTTTCCCATATATTTTTCCATGGGGGGTTGTAGTTAACATGACTTTATCCTTGGTTTGTACCCTCTTCAGATGAACTTAAACATTTCTCTGCCCCATTCTACAAACTGAGACTGAGGTATGTCAACTAGCAGAGATTGAAATAAGTACCATTATTTTGGTAATAAATTCATCTTAATCATTTCTTTTTCAGGGCAGAAGTCCAACCTACATACTGACCACCTCCTCATATTTTTAAATTGACATATTTAGTACCTCATTATATCATAACACACAAGTTTGTGTTTCATTCATGTTCACTTTCAGGTATTTCATTAACTTTGTGTCGTATTCTAGATCTCATATATGTTTCACAGCTCGAGGTGGTAAGTAATTTGTTAACATTGGAGTTTATAACTGGAGAAAATGGTGGGATTCTTTGGAATTCTTTAGATCTGTTCACAGATTAGTGAAAAAGACAAACACGTGATTCTTTAAAAATAAAATTAGAACATCATCTGCAAATAATCCAATGTTATTTTTTTGCCTAATGGAACAGAAACTTCTCCATCAACTCTTATAGTTGGCGCTTAACCCTGTGGTCGAGTGAAGTTGAGCAAATCTTCTCTTCAGTTCTGTCACAAAGTGTCAGTCTTTGATTGGCAGTGGAATAAAATCAGCTCAATTAAGTCCAAAGTCTCAGTGACACTAGTTATGAAAAACATTTTTAATTATAAAGCATTTTTTATCAAGAGAACAAAAACACTGGACAGTTTGTGCAGACCATCACTGCTCGTTGCCGTTGACACATTTGTGCTGCTCCATCCTGCTTCTTCTCAGACTCTCGATGTGTTTGACTCTCAGCCAGCTGTCTCTGGACAGAGAGCTCTGTCCCAGGCTGAGAGACAGCAACCTGCAGCCAATCACAGCGTCTGTCAGTCAGTCTGGTGCTGTCACAACAAGATCTCATCTGTTTTTATTGAACAAGAAAACACAGCTCACCTGGCAACAACAAGCATCCTGTGGAAGTCTTCAGCTGACATGCTCTGAGGGTCGTCCCTCCTCATCTCCACAAAGTCATCCTCCACCGACTGAAAGGAAACAGGCATTTAGAGGACAACCTGCAGCAGCACCCAGCTGATAACAGACAGGACACCCAGTCACACAGGGAGGAAGATACTTCAAACTAAGAGAGGACAGCATAACTCACCTTCACCACATCATCAGAGATATTGTAATCCAGCAGCTGAGCCACGCTCAGGTAGATCCTGAACTTGTTGACCTGTGATGCAACATTCAGAGGCAGTTGGATACTGCTCAGGTACTCCTCCATCTGAGCTGGGTTCACCTGTGACTGCAGGTGGATGTGGCAGTCTGACTGTGGAGACACCAAGAGGAATCAAAGGTCAGCGTGGAAACCAGACACACACCAAAGACTTTCACATCTGTATTCTCCAAAAATTTCACAGAAGTCTTTCAAATCAATGTCATTTTCATTCTGCGTCCAGATGACTCTGCTCTGAGGAGGTGACCTGAACCCTGCAGTGCTGCACTGAATCATCCCTCAAAGTGTTGATAGAGTTGCAAAGACATCAGTGAAGTCAAGAGAATTAACTGAAAAAACCTGAAAAAGAGAGGGGCAGGGGGTTGGTTCTCCTTGAGGCCCGACTGTAGAAAAATGCACTTAAGTGCCTTCCTTGGAGACTAGATGTGGGCTAAAGTGGAAGCCAAAACAAATGCAGAAGTGTCCACCTGGTTATTTAACCACACTAATTTGCCCCTTTGGTTGGTTAATATGCTCTTAACTGCCCCCTCAGAAGAATAGACACATGCTAAAGTGCCTTCCTGGGGGCCAAATCCTGTGCTTGAGTGCCCTCTTTGGTGTCAAACTACTCTATAGCGCCCTTTCAGGAGCAGAACTCTTGCCAAAGTGCCTTCGTGGTGCCAAACTTGCCCAAAAGTGCCTTCTTGGGAGCAAAATTATGCGATAAGTGCCATCCTGGTTGGTGAATCACACTAATCTGCCCCTTTGGCTGGTTAAACCATAGTGGAAGTCTCTGGGCTCGTCTTGTAGGTTCATCTGAACTGTTGCTGTGCACTGACAGCTGACATGGGACTACCTAACTCCAGCTACCATGACTTTTACAGTCTTACTAGTTTTTTTTCTGTCTGTCTGTCTGTGTCTGGATCCCTCTGTGTCCCTCTGTCTTTTCCCCATGTCTGTATCCTTCTCTGTCTGTCTCAGATCTCAGATGGAAAAACCGCCCAAAAAAAAGCCTCCAGGTCCTGTCAATTCTTGAGCTGTCTTGCATGAACTGCAGGTTTGAGGTCTCCCCCCACTGGATCGATGATATCAAGGTCAGGAGACTGAGATGGCCACTTTAAAACCTTCACTTTCTTCTGCTGTAGCCAATGGCAGGTTGATTTGGCCTTGTGTTTTGGATCATTGTCATGTGTGAACGTCCAAGTACGTCTCATGTGCAGCTTCTGGGCTGATGAGTGTAAATTTTCCTCCAGTATTTTCTGATAACATGCTGCATTCATCCTTCATTCATCAGTTTGGACCAAGTTTCCTGAGCCTTTGTAGCTCACACATCCCCAAAACATCAGTGATCCACCTCCGTGTTTCACAGTAGGAATGGTGGACCTTTCATCATAGGCCTTGTTGACTCCTCTCCAAATGGAACAATGTGTATGGTTGTGGACAAAAAGTTCAGTTTTGGTCTCATCACTCCAAATGACTTAGTTCCAGAAGTTTTGAGGCTTGTCTCTGTGCTGTTTGGCGTATTGTAAACTGTATATTTTGTGGCATTTGCATAGAACTGGCTTTTTTTCTGGCGACCCGACCATGCAGCCCATGTTTCTCCAAGTGTCTCCTTATTGTGGATCTTGAAACATCCACCCCAATTTTTTTCAGGGAGTCCTGTATTTCAGCTGAAGTTATTTGAGGGTTTTTCTTTGCATGTCCAACAATTTTCCTTGCAGTTGGAGCTGAAATTTTTGTTGGTCTGCCTGATCATGGTTTGGTTTCAACAGAATCCCTCTCTCTCCACTTCTTAATTAGAGTTTTAACAGTGCTTCTTGGCATCATCAATTCCTTGGATACTTTTTAAATATACTTTTCCTGTTTTATACAGTTGGATTACCTTTTCTCACAGATCCTTTGACAATTCTTTTGCTTTCCCCATGACTCAGAAACCAGTAACTTCAACGAAGCACTGAGTGAAAGATGCACGTGTCTGTCAGGAGCTCAGAAACTCACTGAGCTTTTATACACACACAGTTTACAAGCTAATAGCTCACAGGTGAGGATGGTTACCTTTAGTAGACATTCAAACACATTTGTGTCATATTTTGTGCATTTATCAGGCCAAAGTCACCAGGGGGTGTAAACTTTTGAACAGGGTCATTTTTGAAGTTTCAATTGTCATTATGATTTAAAAAGAGTAAACTAATTTTTCTTTTTCATTAAATGTCTTCACCCAACCACTAACCATGAGTGACAGAAAGGTTTTTGTGTTATCATTCATATTTTCTGAGAAAAGGTAAAAAAATCAGAAATTCTGCTGAGGGGTGTAAACTTTCAGGCACAACTGTATGTGTCCTCTTTTCTTTCCTCTCTGCCCTTTGAAATGTCTGTGCTTGTCGCTGCCCTGACTGTTCCAAACTATAGCACATGGTCTGCCGTCTTATTCCTGCTCTCTACTGAGGTCATAAGTGGCTGTAGCCTTGGGCTCCACAGTAAAATTCTCTTTGTTCTTCCTCAGAATTTTTCTGTCTTTGGGTCAAAGTTCTTTGGAGCTACAAGCTCAGCTAAAACTAGCCAAGACTTCCTTAGTAAAATAGATATAAATGAAAAATAAGATAAAGACACCCCCCCATGCACACACACACAGAAGGTGCGTTTAAACACCAGTCTCATCCCACTGCGGTCTTACTGGCAGCAGCGAGCGTCCCTCTGATGCGATGAGCACGTTAATATTGCAGGGAAATTCCATCTGGTGGTAGTTAAAGTCATATTCCACTTTCTGCCACGAGATCACGTTTCCAAGGGCCGTGACGTTTCTCACACCTACAGGAAGAAGAAGACGAAGGACACAGAGAGGACGGTGAGTGTGAGCATGGTCGAAGCGTCCACGGAAGAAGCAGATGCTGCAGAGGGAGCTGCAGCAGGAACTCTCAGTGTCAGTGAAAGACTCTCACCTGTGGAGTCCAGCTGTCCCTGCTCCAGCTTGGTTTCATCCAGGAAGAGAAGCGTGTTTTTGGCCAGCTGCAGGGTGCCACTCAGGAGCCGGTTGCCAACGTAATCCTTTTTGGGAACCAACCGCATTTGATTCATGTTCTGAAGGCTCATGGGGAGGTAGTGAGACTGCAGCAGTAAAAAAAAAACGAAGTGTGCTTCATTTACTTGAACACAGCATATCTTTTAGAAGTGGTTTGAAATGACACAGCCACTCACCGATGGCACCAGCTGCTGGATGATCCTGTAGACGTGTTCAGTGTAAGAGCCAACCATTGGACAGCCGCTGAGGTTCAAGGTGAATTTACCCAACGGAAGAACGTCTCGTCTGGTGTACCTTTAAGTAAATGAAACACACTGAGATGAGAGGGAAGACCTGGAACACAGCAGGTCTGAGGAAACGCTCATCAACGAAAATGACTCCACACCGTGATGAAATGAGGCTTTTCAGGGAGAATCGCTCTCCAAAAGGAGAAGCAGTGACTGCTGAACACTGAGCAGCTTTTACACTTTCAAATAAGGATGAAACAAAGCAATACTAACACAGTCATTTGCTGACAACAGCACATTTATTACACTTCCAGTTGTGTCAGAACTCACTTTTGCTGATGCTGTTGAAACTGTGGTGTAGCTTCTGATGTTACTATCCACTCTTTGTCATTAAAGAGGGGTGTTCTGCTTTCCCATATTTTAAGCTTGGATATGGAGTAAGAATCTTGGATGTTCAGACTGAGCGTGTGCAGATTTTCAAACCTCTACATATTCATGTGTTGAAGAAATCTCTGCATCTGTCTGTAAACTGATCAAAACACTCCACCCTTAAAAATAGCACCAGGGCGTTACAAGACTTTTTGAAATGATGAGGTCATCACCCATTGTTCTCCTTACTGGTTCCTGACACATTGGAAGAGCAGGTTTCAAACACCAAGGACTGTCCTCTGACAGGCCTCCAGAGGGCTGGAGCCACTACAGGGGCACCAGAAGGACAAAAAAAGACTCATGAAGCCACCTACTCTCTCTTTAGTATAATCCTTCTGACACCTCTTAGAGCAGTCTTAGAACAGAAATGTGAGTCTTCCTCCACCTCACTGTCTCTCAGCTCTTTGCTCCTATACTCCAGAGACTGTGGAGCCTGTGAAAGGTCTCTGCTCCTAACAGTTCTTCACCTCAGGAGATGTCAAAAGAGCCAAAATACTTTGTGAAAAAAACTGCAATTACAATTCCAATGAAGTTGGAATTTTGTGTTAAGAGTAAATAAAAACAGTCGTTTTTTGCAAACACTCACTCAATTTGAATTTGATGCCTGCAACAAGTTTCTAAAGAAGCTGGGACAGCAGCAACCAAAGACTGGTAAAGTTGATGATGCTGAAAAAAACAGCTGTTTGGATCATTCCACAGGTGAACAGGTTGATTTAAACATGTGAGTGTCATGATTAGGTATAAAAGGAGCATCATCCCCAAAAGGCTCAGTCCTTCACAAGCAAAGATGGAGCCAGGTTCACCACTTTGTCAACAAATGCATGAGCAAATAGTCCAACAGTCTAAGAACAATGTTTCCAACATACAACAGCAGGAATTGATGGATTTCATCATCTACAGTCCATAATATCATCGAAAGATTTAGAGAATCTGGGGCAATCTCTGCACGTAAGCAGCAAGGCCCAAAACCAACATCGTATGACCGTGACCTTTGACCCATCTGGCTGCGCTGTATTAAAAACTCACATCATTGTGTAAAGGATATTAGCACGTGTGCTCAGGAACACGTCAGAAAACCATTGTCAGTTAACACAGTTCATCACTACATCTACAAGTGACAGTTCAAACTCTACCATGCAAAGACAAAGTCACACATCAACAGACAGAAAAGAGGAAAAGAACAATCCTGATTGTTCTAAGTGCAACGTTCAAAAGCTAGCATCTGTGATGGTATGGGATTTATAAGTTCCCATGGCATTGTGGGTAACTGTCACATCAGTGAAGGCAGCATTAATGCTGAAAGGTACAAACAGGTTTTGGAGCAACATCTGCTGCCATCCAAGACACTTATTCTTTTTCAGGGACGTCCCTGATTATTTCAGCAAGACACTGACACCAAGACACATTCTGCACATGCAACAATTACTGTCCTCAGTTCACAAGTGTTTACTGAGTGTTATTAGAAAGAAAAGTGATGTAACACAGTGGGAAACATGAACCTGTCCCAGCTTTTTAGGCATGTGTTGCAGCCATCGAATTCAAAATAAGGGAATATTTGCAAAAAAAACACAATTAAGTTTATCAGCTTGAATAATAAATATCTTGTCTTTGTTGTGCATTCAACTGGTTAAAAGGCTTGAAAATCAGTGTTTTCAGTTTTTATTTATGTTTTACACATCCCAACTGTAATGGATTCAGGGTTGTATTTCCTGCTTCAGGATATATTCTCAACCCTCAGGAGGATTTCTTAGTAAGACTTCATGAATCTGAGAATCTTTTTCTGCTTCAACGATTGATGAATACACATACTGGTCCTCAGAGCTGGGTATCCCAGCATGCTTTAGGAGCCATGATGGCTTCCTGCTGTACAAAATAGCTGAAGAGGGACTTTTTTTTTACCAATCAAGCCAAGCAACTTTACTCACACATTATAGACTGAACTTACACTGTAGAGATGAGATGTAGGATGAGGTACTCAGCAGCCAGAGCGTCTCCCAGCAGGACCTGAGTTAAGAACGTGTGCAGCTCCGCTTTGACCATGGCCATCTCACTCAGGCTGGAAGACAAAACTGAGGAAAGAGAAAGACAAGAGTTCAAACATGTTTTTGTGGAAACTTAGGGCATTTGATGGTAAAAGGTTCAGCAGTGTGCAGTGTCATGACTTGATCTCTCAGCTCAGAGATTTACAGGACAGAACTTCAACATAGCTTTTCCCAACACCATTTTTGTATTTTTTTGTTTTTGTTTTTTGGGCTTTTTGTGCCCATTGGATCGGAGAGAGGACAGTGGATAGTGTAGGAAACAGGGTAAGAGTGGGGAGTGACATGCGGGAAAGTGGCCACAGGCTGGATTCGAACCTGGATTGCTCGCGCAAGGGTGACGCTCATGGAGCACGGCCTCACCCACTAGGCCATCTATGCTTCACATTTTTACATTTTTATCACTTTTTTGTGCTCACGCAGTCCTCATTTACTGGGCTGGACAGACCATCAGTTTGAAAAGCTTAAAGTCAAACCTATTTAAAAACACAGTGAATGTGACTTCAGGTCTTTAAAGAAACAAGGCAAGCACCCAGGATGAATCATGACATGACCAACACTGATTAGCTGTAGGCTGATTAAATGTTAGCATACCCTTATGAAAAAGAGGTTTGAATTTCTGGAAGTTCTTTTGGAGCTGGATGATAATGACACAGATGTTATCATGGTTACTGTTTTCTAACAGTTAATATCGATCATCATCATGATACATTCAAACTATTACTCTATTCAAACTCCAAGTCAAAAGCAAATTCTTCATCCAGAGGGAAAGCTGAGGAAAAGAGCTGCTTGACCAGCTCATATCTTGGATAAAGATGTCTGATAAGTTCCTATATCAGCACTGTGGCCTCATACTGGGGCCTCATTTATAAAAGAGTGTGTAGAATCCTTACTGAAAATGACCACGTTATAAAACTAGAAATGGCACACGCTCAAAATGAAGGATAAAAGATCAATGCAAAGCAACCCCTAAATCAAAATGCACACACATGAGGGGGCAGATTAAATCTTCCAGTGCTGGAACGCTGTCAGGTTGTTTTTTTCTAGACCACAAACTTTGCATGGGACAAGGCATACGCCAGTTTCAGGCCCCTTTTTGTGCAAGCTGGTGCTTTCTGGTCTTGATCATTGTAACAGGTAATGAAGCCGTCTCTGCTTTACGTACAGGAAGTGTTGTCCTCCAGGGTGGCTGAGGGCAGCAGGGGGTTGTTGTTGGACAGTTTCTTGGCATAGAGCATGTGGAGGCGTGGGACCAGTGAGGCTGGTGGGCTGTGCACTTTCTGCTCCTCTATGGTCTCAATGCACTCTGTGGGGTCCAGGAGGGAGGACGAGGCAGTGCTGAGCAGACACCAGGAGTGAGAGAGTGAGTGAGTGACCTACATGCTCATCACACCAGGTTGAAACTCACAGACACAAACAGATGATTTCTTACTTCTTGTCAGCCAAGGAGCTGAGTGCTGGGCTGACAGAGAGGATCCCGTAGACCTCCACCATTTCATTCAGTTTGAAGCTGTCCCAGTCCTCGTACACCTGCCAACATCAAGCCACGTTTAGCTTCTGTTTCACTCTCAGGACATCAGCTGCTCTTACCTACGAAGCTTTATCTGTTGAAGAACTCACTGACTTAGGCTTCATTACTCAGATATTACCAGGCATGCACCAATCCAGCTTTTTCAGTCCTGATCCCAACACCAATACCTGGGCTGTGGTTTCAGCAGATTCTGATCTAACCTGACAGTAGTGTTCATTCATCGTTCTCTGTTCCTTCATGTGAAGAAGAGCCTGACGATTACGTTGTGGCCACTTCAGGCTTTTCTTACTTTATAAGTTAGAATGAAACAAAAATAGATTCAAAGTGAGAGCATTATTGTTTCACAAGATAAATGTGTAGATATGTGTGATACTGAGGGAGCTTCCCTTTAACAGGAGTAAAAACTCTAAATTGCAGCAGTAGATGAGGCAAACTTACACATATTGCAATCAACCTATCAACCTAAAAAGAGCACAGGGAGCTGCTGGTGTAATTATGGTGTACAAAAATGGTTGTTGTAAACAGAGGAGCAAGTTGAATAGCTCTGCCACATGGATCAGCCCCACAGATATCAGATCTACTTTTTGAGTGTGTAATGGACCTGACACCAGGATCAGACTGGTGCATCCCTACCACTCATTGTAGCAAAAATGCAGCTGACTGTGATTTGAGAGGAGCCTGGAAAGAACTCAAACCCAGTAAAATAGAGACATAACCCACCTTGACGAGGCAGGACGGGCCTTTCTCTCCTGGTAGGGGGAAGTTCAGGTCGAGGTGAGAGGCACATGGTGTGTGGCTGGAAGGCACTTCTGTCTCCTGTCTCTTAAAGTCCCCACTTCTGTGCTGCTCTGCAGGGATCTGATCTACAGTGAAAGAAATACCAGTCTGCTTCAGGACTACAGACACTGTTTACCTTCATTTACTTTCTCACATAGATTGCTGCTGATGTCTACACAGACCCTGATAGCATCGTACAGTCAAATTCCGTAACAGTTGGACTGAAGATACAAATGAAACGAAATCCGTCCAAAACTGAGCCCCTTGTCTTTCCAGTGTGTTCCTGCTTTCAACCACAGATTACTGTCTTGCTTGTATCAACCAACTTTTGCCCACAAACTCTGCCAGAAACCTGGGTGTCATAATTGGCACAACAGGCTTCACAGCTTCTGGTACAGCTCTTTGTGATTTCACATATTGACTACTGCAGCTCTCTTCTAGTAGGCTGTCCTGTGTGCACAACCTCTGCAGATGATCCAGAATGCAGCAGCATGTCTGGTCTTTAAGCAGCCCAAAACACCTCACACCGCAATTTATATGGCTTCACTGGCTTCCAGTGGCAGCTCCAATCAAATTCATGTTTTGTTGTCCCAATTAATAATGTAGTGAAGAGAGCAATCAGTTACAGGTTTCCATTGAGTTCCACCCTTTCATTACATTATTAATTGCAGCAGCGAAAAATAGCTTGTGAGACACTAAAGTTTTAGTGTATCTTCTGAATAAATAGTAGATGAACTGAATAAAGTGTTTTATTTAGTCTGCCTTTGATCTTTGTCAGACAAACCTAACGTGGACTTCATTTCTTCCTATGGCGTGGCTCAGACTATCAGAGCAGAGCAGCAGAACCTTCAACAAGTGAGGAAGCTTCTCCTGCTGTAAGAGAGCTCCAGAGTCTGCATGAAGAGCCAGGAGGGGAGTTAGTGAGCGACCGCTGCGGGTCCAGCCATGCTTCCTACTGTGAGCTAACAGGTGATTCTCTTGTGCTGTGAGTGGAGCTGAGCGGCTGTGAGCTTTGTAGTGAGTCAGCGCATGTGTCAGTGGGGATGAGGAATCACGATTCACGAGTCAGTAAAGTGATTCTCCAGGATTGAATAATGTGTTCATGACTTGCACGACACTAGTATGAAATGATTGGTAATTTCACCCATCTTTAAAGCTAACCAACACACTTCTTCTGATTATTCCTACAGGTGAAGCCATCGACAGATATAAGATACCAGAGAAGTGTAGAAAGGTGCAGTTTAGCATGTCCATTTTGGAAATCAAAGGAAGTGCACTTCTTTAATGTGGCGCTCAGCCTCATGTGACCTTCACACTCACCAGGAAGAAGCTCAGTCTGTTCTGTGTTCATGTCTTCATCTTCTTCATAGCTCCGTTTTTGTCTGGTTGGTGTGTACGAGGTTGAAGGGACCACTTTCACCTGGCTCAAGCTGGCATAGCCGTGCAAGAATCAAGAAAAACTTTGGAGCAGGACTTCAACACAATAAATACAACATGCTTCAAAAAGCACCTCTTTTCTTTAAGAGTGTGAACCAGATCAGGATATCTCTTTCACCCAGGGGCTCTCTCCAGGAATGGGCACACAGTAGAAGGTCTGTCTCTCTGCAGTCACAATGTTCCTGGAGTTAAAGTCCACCTGCTGATCAGGACCACGTGTCTGTTATAAAAGGGAGCTCAAGGATTCATGGATCTGCTGAGAGGATACACAGGAGCTGACTTACCCCACATTCAGTCACATCTCTGTACTTCCCACAATGTAACACCTGCGGACAGAGGGATGGTAAATGTAGTGATGACAGAAAGCATTTCATATTTAAAGGGATTCACTGGGTGCTAAATGGGCGCTTACTTTAGCCTTTGTAGCAGGATCCAAGGTCTCATACTCTCCCATGTAGAACTCGGGATCAAACATGTCCTGAATGAAGCAGCGGAACTTCACCAGACTGTTGGGCTTCAGGTAATGCAGAGGAACATCGTTCAAAGACGGGACCTGCACCAAAATAAAAGTGGTTACTCACTGGGGTAAGGTGCGTCAGCAAGCCCAAACTCTGAGGTTTTGAGGTGTTGTGTCAGCAGTACAGACTGAGAGCTGCCTTACCCAGGTATGAGCACTGTTCACTTTCAGACGCTCCGTAAAGAAATCCACTGCTTTGGCCTCCCAGCCTGAGTTTGGATTGTTGTGTGAGGTCGCTGCAATAACAAAAAGGCGTGCAGTTATTCTGCAGTTAAAAGTTACATTCATCATGCCAGTGTTTAAAAATACCTGCCTCTACAACAATAAGGAAAACATCACTTAACCCAAAGAGGCAATGGGAAAATTAGACAATATGATTACACTGATGAAAATCTTGTACTACAGCATAATTATTATACCTGACATGTAGAGTTTAAAGAGCTGAACAGTGCAGTGGTAAGCACTGTTGCCTCACAGCAAGAAGGTTCCTGGTTTGACACCTTGGCTAGATAGGAGGCTTTCTGTGTGAATTTGTGGGTACCAAGCAGTAATTTCTCATGTGTGTTTCAAAAGTGCAGACCACAGCCACAGTCTCTGTAGCAGAAACAAATATGCCCACAGTCTGGTTTTGGTGTGAACAGTTCATCTCTCTAATCTTTTCACAACTTGGTTTTTTCCACAGTTGTTAATCTCGTACGTTTTGCTTGTATGAGGGCAATGGCGGACTTGACTGACAGCCGAGCACCCTGCTGCTGTCTGTACGGAAGCCAAAAACCCACCTCTTTATGTCAATCGAACTCAAAATAAGCTAAACTGAGTCAAGGGGTTTCAATAAGCTGATGAGAAGCTTCACTCTCAATTTTGCATCAGAAACAAATGGGTGATGTCACTAGAACTCAACAACTCCTACAGCTGACATCTCTGAATGAATGAACTTATCAGGATAAGAAAATGTAAGGGTTCAACAAATCAGACCAGCTCAAATGTATCATATCAGGCAAGGAAATACATCAGACTGCAAGATGAGAAATATTTGGGTATTAAAACGTTGGAAACTGAAATCAAATGATTCTGAAAAACAGCCCTGCTCAAATCCTGATCCTGTCATAAAATCATCCTGACATATTTAGCCCATATCGCCCCCTAATGGAGAACATTTTCTTTTGTGAGAAGTAGAGTTTGCTGATGTTAAAGCAGAACATAACCCTGCAGAAAACTGAGCACTGATCACCTAGCACAGAGACACCTGAGGGACAGGTGAGCTTTGATGTCATCAGTCTATGATGATGGAACAAAGAGATTTGAGCAGACACTGTGATTTCTGTTCAAATCAGTCTCTGCAAGAGTTCACATAGAGCAGTCAGGTGGTATTTTGACAGTTATTAAAAATGTCAGTCAGAGCTGCTGGTACTTGGTCATTTTCACAAAATTAAAAGTTTTCTCACTAAGACAATTACTTCTGGGCTTTTGCTTCGACTACATCTAATCTCATACACTGAAAGCAGCTAATGGTGATTTCAGATTTCAGGTTGTCTGATTCTGTCTTATTCTCTCTGACAGAACAGCCCTGCCTCACTTCAGATGAGGAGCAGACACTTCGTTCTCAGAGCGAACATAACAAACCGGATCCACACTCATGCTCACCCTGGGAAACACAGGACGAAGAATCTGATAAGAAGCTGTTCATGTCTGTCCCACAGAGTCACAGGCATTCAGAGAAGAACAGAATGTGAAAACGGTCCGGTTAGGTTAGATGAACCTTGATCTAACTAAGGGAATCAAAGCCCGAGCTCACTGGGTGGTGTCTGTCTGCTCCACATGTGCTCCACACCGCACAGCCGCTGCTGGGTGAAGCTGCTGGGTGAAGCTGCTGGGTGAAGCTGCTGAGGGAGCTGGATGCTGACCGGGTGGTTACATCCTGAGTATTGTTTACAACATTGACTACATACGCCTGGTAGATCGTATAGCATGTACAATACCCGAAAGAAAAGCTTATCTGCTCGGTTGAACTAGTAGCTTTATGTTAGAGTTGAGTTCCGGTGTTTCTCTTACCAAATATCTCTTCAATGATCGCGAGAGGATTGTTAATCCAGCTCTGTGTGGAAGTCATCGTTGTCCTGAACGGCTCGACCGATATGTATAAAAAAATACCAACTTGACAGCAACGAAAGCACTACTTAGTGCACTTTCGGGGAACTTTTCAGACACTCGGAGTGGCAAATGTCAGCGCGGGAAACTTGCGTCATAAGTGAGGGGAGGAGTTGGCTTGATCTGTGTTTGAGGACGCCCCGGAGCACGGAGTTACCGCACTGTCTCACTCACCCGAGCCTCGTCGGCCGCTCGAGGGACGGAGGGAGTTTTACTAAAACTTAAGCTCAACTTTGCAGAGAATTTAAATGCATTTTTTAGTAAATCTCTTTTTTCTGACTCAGTACTGTACAGCCTAAAAACTGGGTGGTGGGACCCAAAACACATAACCACGCTCTCCTCTGCTTCAGTCGAACCGGAAGTGTTTAAGAACCTGTTTAGAGCAGAGCCAGTGAAAACAGCCGCCGTTTTTACTCTGTTATTCACTTATACAGTCTATGGTTATTCAGTCTGTGGGACTTCCTCTATTGTACATTTATCTCTGTTCCACGCACTTCATGCATTGGATCCGACCATAGAGATCCGACACGTGAAGTGACGTTTAAAAGACGTAAACTGTGTTCAGCTCAGGAGAGAGAAGGTTCAGGGCTTTAGAGGAACAGACACGCCTCCTTATCGGTTATCGTTCTCTGATTGGACGCTGAGCCGGATTTCCCTGACGTCACAGCACCTGGCCTTTTTGTCTGTCAAAGTTAATTATAAATGAAAACAATAATACTACAGACTTCTTTTTCATTTTCAGTCATTGATATGAATGAATTAGTTTTGAGGATACAGGACCAACACAACTACAAACAAGTTCAAGTAAAATTAAATAAACTATAATATATGATCACAAGATTATAAATAAAGGAATTCTTTTCAGTTCAGTGAGGAATCGTTACAAGTGATTATGAATTTTTTTGTTAGGTTACATTTTTTTTTTAATCTTTTTTTTTGTGAACAGAAACATTTGAAAGACATAGAATCGTGTCACAGCCATAGACTGTATAAAATAGACTGTCTGTCACAGCAGACCCCCTCTTTTATTTTTTCACATCTTACCAAAGGTTTTTTATTTACTTATTTTCTTATTGAACAGTGTTGCACAGATACAAATCTATACAAATGTGAAAATATGGAACAATAAAAGTGCAAAATTGTCAAGGGAAACAGCTGTCATTACAATTATTTATAGTACAACAATTTTGAAAAATGTAAATAAAATAACAGTGTCTTATGGTGGATTTAATTCGGTCTGGGCTTAAGATAGAAAAAAATAAAACAATTTTAAAAAAAAGAAGAAAAAAGATTGATGACTATTATATATAAAAAAAGGGCATTTCATTGTCTTTAATTTCTAATTTCTTGGGAGGTTTCTTCAGAATTTCATAAATTCTTTGATCAATTTTTCTTTTTACTAATTTCAAAGACTTGAGGTATAATTCAAATTCATTCAAAAAGGACCTGCTACTCTACACATGTTCTGGACATGTCCAAAACTGAACAACTTTTGGGAATCTATTTTTGATTATTTGACTAAAACCTGCAACACTTTATTAAAGCTACACCCCCTTAATGGGCCTGTTTGGGGTGACTCCAAGAGACATCAGCCTATAAAAACCATAAGCCAATATGATAGCTCTCTGTGCTCTCATAGCTAAAAGGATGGTATTAAAAGGAAGAAGCCAATGCCACCGGCATATGGACATTGAGAGAAAGAGCACATGTATTATGTCCATCAGGAAAAGATTCAATACACAGCAAAGGGGTCAATTCAGAGGTTCTTTGATGCTTGGCAACCTTTCTTAGCTCACTTTGAAACTATAAATCTGGAGGAAATTAAATTTAAAATTGAAGTATGCAAGTAATTGTGTATGTATAAAATACGCTGTATGTGCATGGGTGTGTATGCTTATGCTGGTTATGTGTATATCCTTTTTGTCTGCCAATGTTCATATAGTTAGTACAATGTAATTGCATATGTCTATTGATTCTGAAATTATTGATAAAGAAAAGACCTTGATCATAAAAACTGTGCTCTTTCAGTGCCTTTAGTATATATCAAACTTAAACCTTGACCTTAACCTTTCCCCAACACCACATGTGCAAGTCTTCGAGTTCATTTTTGTAATGGTTCTTGAATGTTGCTTCTGTGCTGAGGTGTTTTTTCCTGATCCCATACCAGGCCCCAATCCAGGGCCTCGTCTGGTACCATGTTTTTTGTCTCCTCTCCTATCCCAGTGTTACCCATGATTCCATCTAATGAAACAGAGTGCTGTAGAAAGTGAACTACCTGTTCTCCCTCTCCTGTCCTCCCCATGTTATTTGTCTGTGTCTCTTTTATGTTCTTGGATGGGATGTAACTGAAAGGAAAAATCTTATGTACTGAAACATGTACACTAGTCGTCAATAAAATGATTCTGATTCTGAAATTTGCTTTGCTAAAAATTCAAACTACATGATGTAGTGCAGGTTCTGTGAAGAAGAAACGAGAAGTCACGAAGTGCTGCTCCACTATCAGGTTTATTACTCTGTAATCTCCCCCCAAAATTTGTTGTTTTTCAAACTCTATTTGATACATTTATTGTAAATGTACCTTTAATCACTGTAAAAATAAAAGGCAGAAAAACATAAAAATGTAAAGTTAACTTAATGGTTATGTTCCACAGCTTAAATTCATTTGTTCATCTTCGATACCTCTTAGGTATTTGTTTTTGTAAATTTCCTCTTTCTTTACCACTGATTGAATTCTATAAACTCATATTTCTAAAAACTCTCACTGCAAACAGAACGACAATATGTACTCAGGGTTTGTTTTTTACATGTGTTCAGATCTTTGTTCCTCTTAAGTGTGTCAGATGTGTGGTGGAGGACAGAGCAGACAGCAGGAGTTGGAGATCAGCTCCTGTGTTCTCAGTTCCCTTCATGAGTGTCACTTTCTGGCCTGTAGGGGGCAACAGTGGGGAGGAGGAGGTGTTTTTTTCAGCAACTGCGAGGTCAAATAATCTGCGTTGTTTTCATAGATCTGTATAGTATGTGGAACGTCGTTTTGATGCACCAGGGTTACAGCAGCTGCTTAGAGATCTTGTAAAGAGAGCGGCGGTGTTGGACGTTGGGGAGCGGGAGCTGCCCTCCTGCTCCGGTAGTGGCTACGTGTAACCGAGAGGAAAATGGCAGATAGGAGAAATAATAATGCTCAAAACTCCAGCGCTAATTTATTATTCAGCGATGCACCGGAGTTTAACTTTAATCTGCCCTTCTTACCAGTGAGTCAGACCACTGGTCCGGTGGGCTTTTCAGGAGGTGAGTGCTTCGATAGAGTCACAGGAGTCAAAATGTTAGAGATAGGAAGTGTCCAGATAACAGTTCAGCTGGTCCTGGTAGAGATCATAGGTAGAGATAGAGCTGTGAGCAGATTGGGGACGTGTAGGGTCAGGAAACAGACTTATGTCAGAGTGTGTGACAGAAAGAGATGTTCTAACACTGAGCTCAGGACTTCAGAGTTTGGTTAACTGTACTGAAAAGGAAAGCCTCTACCTTCATGGTAGCTGAGCCAAGGATGATAGTTTTAGTTTTCTATCTGCACCAGGCTCTAATGAACATGTTCTCCCATTAAGAAATGAATGTTGATTAATAACCGAGCTGACAGACCAGTGGGAGAACGGTAGCCACTTTCCAGGCTGTCAAAGCCAGGGTTACTGAGGCTACATCACTTTACTTCCATCCTCACATCTACTGATGGGTTTGACAACAAGAAACAAACACACAACATAGATATAAAATGGCTCCTATAGAGTCAAGCAAAAATTTTAATGTTCATTTTTATTCTGTTTTCAATCATCAGATGACTCCGCTGATGTTGGAGAAGAAGACAGCTTTGTTGGTCAGACCTCTGAGAATGGATCCGCCCCCTCAACATTCAACTACTTCACCAGCCCTGTAACCAGTGCAGATCCATTTGCATCCATCGGTCAGTTACCATGCCCACCCCCTGCCCTGTCAGCCGGGCCGACATCAGATCAGGTGTCTGTCCCAAGCAGCTATAACACAGCACCCACCCAGACAACAGGCTCACAGATGAATCCTGCAACCTCAGTGTTTGGCAGCACACTTTACCAGAGCCCCCTGGGATGTCCCGCCTCTCGATCGACCACAATGACCCCACCACCGCAGCCGCAGATGCAGCTACAGGGTCATAATCCATACAGACACACCTCCACTTCCAGCAAAGCACGTCCTTATATTCCAGCACCGGAGGTCCTGCACCCATCACACGTCCCTCAACAGAATCCGTACTCTCTGAGCTCTATGCCACAGACCCCCCCGCTGACAGAGACCACATACACAAAGGTAAAAGACTCCTTCTGTTTATTCATTGACTCTTCATCAGGAGAACGTAGTAATCAGGATCCTGTGTCTCTCTTCAGGCTCCTCCAACACAGATGCAAACAGTCCTTCCACCTCCACCAACTTCTGCTGGAGCATTAGTTCCTGCTGGTCCCATGATGCAATACAACTACAGCGTTTACGAGGCTGTTCAGCCTCACTGGTTCTACTGCAAACAAGTGGAGTCTAAAAGTGTCTGGCTTCCTTTCAGTTTTATTGACTCCCTTCAGCTGGAGGAGACATATAACTCAGGTTTTTAATGCTTCAGTCATTTTTACATCTGTTTCAGTACTACCCCCTGTGGTTCAAGATTCAGATCTAACTCATTTTCAACGATGTTACATAATTTAAGTTCACCTTTTTGAAAATGCTCTGATTTAATGTGGTTTTCATTGGTAATAGGCTGTGTTTTAATTCCCATTTCTAAATTTTACAACTGTTGGAAAAGGACAGAAATGGTTACATGAGATGACAAAGATAATGATGAGAAATAAGGAAAGTTATTCAACTTTTAAACTTGAACCATGTAATCACCAAAACCAGCTAGTATGATAATTTAGATAATTTAATATGGTAATTTAATGTTCTTTTTAATTTTTTTTTGACATGAACACATTCCATTGTGGTGATTTGATCCTTGTCTTTCTAGTCCAACCAGACCCAGAGAGTGTGATGGTGCGAACAGATGGAGGGCGTTACGACGTGCAGCTTTATGACCGGATACGGACTGCCGTGTACTGGGAGGAGGAGCCTACAGAGGTCCGACGCTGCTCTTGGTTCTACAAAGGAGATTCTGACAGTCGCTTCATTCCATACTCAGAAGAATTCAGTGAGAAGCTAGAGGTACCCGACCACAAACAGATGATGTGTATGTTTTTTTGTTGTAAAGTTTGAGTCAAGGATTTCTCTGTAGTTGTGCGTGCACTTACACAATAGATTCATGACACTTTATCCTGTAAGTCACAGTGGATAAACAGATTGTTGAGTTTTTCTCCCAAATGATCTGCTTGTTCATTCACCCAGAGCCGGAGACCAATAGAGCCGCCCAGCAGTACCCAGAAGTAATTTAATCTGTGCTGTGGTCTCACTTGGCTATTTTTCAGATTTGAAAGTTTTAGATGCAGGAACTTACCCCCAAGAACCAGAAACTTTTAGAGGGATTATGTGGTTTTCACCCACAGGAACTAGGGTCTCTATTTGAGTCTGAGGTCATAATTTTGCCCCTTGAAACAGCCCTGCCTGGTGGGTGGAGCTTTGAAGAAGTCAAGGAACAATGACGGGGCTTGTTGTGTTGAAGGTTTCTGATTGATAGATCACCCAAAGTGTTTTTAGTTCCCCCTCCATCCACTATAAGATGACCCCCGAGTAGGGATGCGTACTGAATTTGGTACTTTTACAGGTACTAACCAAATTCCATCTGTAGTACAAAGTACTTATTCATCTTTAATCAAACAGTACCATGTTTCAGTACCATAACACATCCTTGTGACTGTGAGGGAGTGGAACAGGAGGTGATTTTCTATGCTGGACATGGGCATGGAGTATGTAAAGTTGGGTTTGATTTGTGCATTGTTAAGAAGTTGAAACTAATTTTAAAGTTGTAGTTAACTTGAGTTGAGGATTTTCATGTTGAAGAAATTTGTGAAACAACTGGAATGTTAAAACAGTTGAATGTTGTTTTGATATGTTTGTCTGAGGTTATAAATGAAGAAATAAATACGTTAAATTTAAGCATTTTGAGATTTTAGTATTAAACAAATTAACATTTATTACCACATAAACACACATAGAAGTACCAAACATTGGTACCGTTGAGCACTGACACCTATTCCTAGGTACAGGGAATCGGTAACGTATCAGTTCAAATTTGAAAAGGTACCCATCCCTCGCCCTCAGCTGTGATTGTCTTGATTTAAATGCCTAAACAGTGGTCTTCTTTGAGCCTGATATGGTATGCCATCATGTCTTCTTCATACCTAATGTCATTACTGGCCTTAGTCGGTTTATCGCCCTCAACAGGTCTGACAGTGTATTGCAATGAGTTTTAGTTTTTCCTCCATACGTCACTTGCCTGATTTGCATAAGCTCCATAGGAGCTTAAGCCTCTGTGGAGATTATACAGACAACAATAGGCTACTGTAAGCATTAGTTCCTGGACGGGCAGTAACAGAAGCTTCAAGTTCCTGGAGGCACCTTTAGTTCAATTCTAAACAGTCTTGTCCTCTGTGATGTGTTGTCTCCTGTCCCAGATTTACCCTGAGTGAGTTCGTGGACAGGAGAGAGCAGTTAAATGTAGTAAAGCACACACAGAGGCAGCAAAATCAGTCAGATTCACATCACACTGAGAGAAACCTGAGATCATCAGACCCAGAGTCTTGACTGGGCTGGTTCACATGTTGTTCCAGGTCAGAGTGATCTACAAGTTTACATATTCATGGGAAAACATAGGATAAAGAGAGATAGATGTGTAATTTGAGGCCACCAAGGACTTAGTCTCTTTCTGTCTGTCACGATGACCGACAAGTGATCTGAAAATTCTTGCGTAGATCCAGAAGTTAACTCTCTCTCTCTCTCTCTCTCTCTCTCTCTCTCTCTCTCTCTCCCTAGTTTTTTGTCATCCCCTCATGATCATCACTAGTATCATTATCATTATTATTATTATAATTAAACTGTGTAATATTAATGTTGTATCACTGTTCTCTTCAACTCAGGCAGAATACAAGAAAGCTGTGTCTACCAACCAGTGGCACCGTAGACTGGAGTTCCCTTCTGGAGAGACTATTGTCATGCATAATCCAAAGGTAACTTGTCCAGCTGTAGTGTTGCCATCGTGCTCTTGTGATTCCTGAGCCTGTATGTCTGATTTATTGAGTTCTCTTTGTAGGTGATCGTGCAGTTTCAGCCCTCTTCCCTTCCAGATGAGTGGGGCACAACTCAGGATGGACAGACCAGGCCGAGAGTAGTAAAAAGGGGAATTGATGATGACCACGATGAAGTGCATGATGGTAGATAAGCCCCTTATTTTAGATACAAACTCAAGAGGAAGTTTGTAGTTTTACCCCCTTGCATGGTATGAAATCAATGATTACGTTTACATGCACACTATATTTCTGTATTGATTAGAAAAATGAGAATATTCTGATTGTGTAGGAGTCAGGTAAACACCTTATTCCATTTTTAATATCCCAATTAAGCTTATTTTCCTATTATTAAAAACCTGAATAAGACCCCTAGCATATGCCTGTATCAACCCAAATATTGGGTCATGTAAACGCATTTGTTGGAATATGCTCCAGAGTAAACTGCGTAAAGGATTTTTTTTCCTTCCGCACAGGTTTTAAATGGCGAGATAGCGAAAGTCTCTACATTTTTGGGGCGAGGAGGAAACAGTACTATGCATTCAAATTCTGAAAGATTTAAATATTAAGGAATGCATAGATGGGCAGAAGTACCTCAATAGTGATATTTTTAAAAGAGTGTGTGACAAGCTTAATGAAGCAGGTTTTCTCCAACTACGGTCGATGAGGTGAAGAAGAACAAGAGTTATAGCCTGGTTTTGCTGAAGAATGGATACAAATGTTACACAGTATAGGGCATAAGCAAGCATCTCGGACTAGTTGGTGCTAATGTCAGCACAGCGCATTCAAAAGAATACCCTTAGATGACGTCATGTCATGACGTTACTACTGCTACGGTTTATTCAGAATATGCTGATTAACACGTAAACAGGAATATTTTGTTTGTTCAGCACTCTGCAGGCCATGTAAACACCTTTTTCTGGAATATTGCCAGAAGATAGACCTTAATCTGAATGTGGTGTACATGTAAACGGGGTCAAATGATCAGGTCATCTGAATATGGTGTACATGATGATCATATGATCAGGTCAAGAAGCGTGGAAGAGATCAAGGGCACCCTAAGGATCATTGGCTTTGATATGAACGTTGAGTAAACAAATCAACGTGTCATAGAGCTGAACAAACAAAGTCTCATGAAGTGCATTTTGAGAGTAACTGTCCATAGATCAGATGGTGAGTAAATCTCTGTTAACCTTTTTCAGGTGAGCTGCCCAAAGTGGATCATCTTGTGTTCATGGTCCATGGAATCGGCCCGGTGTGTGACCTGAGGTTCAGGAGCATGGTGGAGTGTGGTAAGCTGCGTTCAGTCATCCTCTTTACAGGTAAGCCTGACTAAGTCATGTCCGTATACAGTGATGAACGCTACATCTTTGTGCCCTCAGTGGATGACTTCCGAAGTGTATCACTGAAGCTGCTGAGCAGTCACTTTAGAACAGCCCTGGACAAACAAACCATCAGCCGAGTGGAGTTCCTGCCTGTCCAGTGGCACACAGCTCTGCACGGGGATGCTACAGGGGTGGACAGGTGAGGAACAGCAGGCTCCAACTGACTTTGGGGCCACATGTGACTGATGCTATGAGTTTGTTTTCATGAGATACATCAGAACCATGTCATTTTCACAAAAAAGGAGCAACTTTATATTTGAATTATTCTAACAATTCCTTTGAAATGACCCCAACCAATCAAACTGTTTCTGTCTTTACCTCTCAACCTCATCTGACCTTATCAAGCACCCAAACACAGAGAACATAGGGACTGTTTAAAATTTTGAGACTCAGCTCTTTCTTTCAACAGCAGGGGCCTGTGATTTTGAGTCTGTAACTCAACAAAAATACGTGTATTTGGTATTACTTATCCTCTCTGATTTTCTTACATTGCTTGTGTGTGTGTATGTGTGCGCGTGCGTGCGTGTGTGCAGCTGTGCGCGTGTGTTTGTGTGTGCACATAAAGTGAGCTACTGCTGTATAGGGGTTGAGCTTTAAGTATTAATGGCTGTAGCAGTTGTAGATATCAATTGAAATCAAAATTGCTTTTTGACACGTTAAGATTTCAAACTTTCATATCCAGAATGTTATTTTAATTTGTAACAATTCTGAGTTAAAGATATCAACAGTTCATTTTTCACTGGTGGAAATGGTCATTGTAAATATCTGTAACTTAATTACAACCACTGATTACACATACCTGTTACTGAATTTCAGATATGTGCTATGCAATTCCGGGAATCTATAATTACATTTTTACATATGACAATTACAAAAAAATGGTAGTTAGGTTACATATCATAAATTTATATGGTAGTAAGGCCACATATCAGAAATGAAAATGATCATTAGGTAGCCTTTCCAATTTTTATATTTGTATCAAATGTTATATAGTAATTAGGCCAATTACCAAGGTAAATATGGTCATTAAACTACATATCAGAAATGACTGTTATTCTTGGGCTTCATATCTGAATGAATAATTAATTTGGGCCCCTGTCAGAAATGAATTTGATTATTGGTCTATATACCTGAAACTATCAGTAGAAATTTATGTTCAACATATAAATGGTTTTATAAATATTTATTTATATATATTTACCTCTATCTCTTCTGTTTTTTTAACAGAAGAGATAGAGGTAAAAGTCGGCTTTCTTTGAAGTATTGTGCTCACGGCCCGACCCAAGTTGTTGCCGTGGTTACCCCACACCTCGAATGAAACCCTGATGACAGCAGCAGGTTGGTCTCCTTCACCAAACTGATAACTGAAAACGGATGGACTCCTTTCTTTCTTTCTCTCTTTCAGGAGGATAAAGAAGATCACTCTGCCCAGTACTGGCCGTTTACGTCACTTTACCAATGAGACCCTGTTGGACGTGCTCTTCTACAACAGTCCCACTTACTGCCAGACTATCATGGACACAGTTGCCCAAGAGATTAACAGACTCCACGCATTGTTCATGGAGAGGAACCCGGACTTTACAGGAAGTGTGTCGGTGTCTGGACACAGCTTAGGTGATGAACTGCTCTCTGCTCTCGCACACCTGTATATTTGTTGTGATTGTGTCTTTCTCCTGGACTGAGTTTATCTTTTGTGCTCCCACAGGTTCCCTCATTCTCTTTGATTTGTTGTCAAATCAGAAGAACGGTTCTGTAGCAGGGCCTGTGGAACCAGCTGCTAACGGGGCTGCCAAAGAGGTCAGATACCAGTTAATACGAAGCACATGAGAAACATTTCACTCTTTTCCTGCTCACCATATAAAATATGTCTGAATGATTTCACTGCCGTACATGCTCTGTTGTAACTAATCATGAAACTTGAGATTCATTAAGCATATGGGTTTACTTTGAAGATCATTTGGGCAATGTTACTATGCTAAACTGGATGCTCTGCTTCTCCATCAGGTGGCAGCGCCTGCTCCACAGGATAATAATAATGCTGCTGCCCCTCCACTGGCTGAAGAAGAAGGGAAGGAGTTTATGGATCTATCTGCCATGCTGGAACATCTGGGCCTGTCTGAGTACAAGAGCACCTTTGATGATGAGCGAATCGACGCAGAGTCTTTTGTGAGGAGAAGAATTTATTTATTGGCTGTTAAGTCAGAAGTGTGACCTAAATTCTTGGATCTTGGGGGGGCTGAAGTAGACCTGTTTGGTCCCTGTTTTGTTTTTCTGAGTCCTATCACCCAAAGTGTTTTTACTTCCCCCTCCATCCACTATAAGATGACCCCCGAGTAGGGATGCGCACTGAATTTGGTACTTTTACAGGTACTAACCAAATTTATCATTATCTCTATTTTGTACCTGGCCACTGAGGTCAGCGCAGCATCATGGGATACCTGCTGAGGTTGCCACAGGTGTTAAATGTGTTAAACCTATCCCTGGACCAAGGAGTTGTCTGATTCTGAGAGGAAGGTGGAGAACCAGACAGCTTTTCATCACTCACCCTTTGAAGACAGGATATAGTCAATGCAGGGCTTATCACAAGTTACACCTTTTATCAAACTTTGAGTCCTTAATTCTTTTTATTTAAAGTTATATACATTTGTTGGCAAGAAATGACTAACAATGCTTCAGGGAGAGGGTTTTAGGGTTGGAAATCAATCCTAAATTTTTCTCCAGCAATCTCTGAGTAAGTCGAAGCATTTCACACATCTGTTTGGAATATGTTGTATAAACTCCAAAAAGGACCTATTAAAAGCACAGGGGTAGGGGTCGTTCCAGGCAGAGAGCAAACCTTTAGGTTAAGCAGATGATATTTGGGAGCTGGAAAAATGGATATGCAAAAGGATGCGAGTGGAGCTGCACTACACTGTGTTTCAGTATCGTCATCACAGTGTGAGCATGTGCAATATTTATCAGGTTTTGTGATGTGAAAAAAAAAAGATTCATCTGGAGCCTACAAGTATATTTGAGCCTTTCAGTGTGTGTGGCCCAATCACATTACTAAGAGATCTAAATGAACTTCCATTTATATATTTGACCACATTACATGCAACAACTCCCACAGTTATTTCACCTTCTCACTGCTCTGTCATCTCACCCGCTGTTCTCAGGGGCAGGCAGAGCAACAGAGTTAGGGAGCAGTGAATGTGAGTGGATCATATCAGGGATTTGGACAACCTGACAGTTTGCTTACAGTTAATAACACATAAAGTACTTTATTTAACACTTTCAAGGTTTTCAAGCTTACAAAAAAGCAAAATGCAGGAGGACAAAGTGCATCTGCTCAGCCTGTGTGAACCACTCTCACTCTGGGCCAGGGCTGGGGGAGCACAGCATGTTCAAAGATTTAATAAATGTCCTGTAAGAAAAAACGATTGCTGTTTTGAGTTTGAGCACTCATTTTTCCTCATAGGCCTGGGGAGAAGACAGAGCAGGTTCTATGAGTCAGAACTTCTGAAGACTTTCCTTACAGACACAGTAACATATTTCTATCCACTGATTCAGAGCAGTATTTTTTATCCAGGGATAGGGGTGAATTTTTCATTGTGATGAACTAGAGGACATCATGCCTTTATGTTATTTCTGTGAGCCTTCATCTAAGACAGAATTGGAAGAATCTGTTACTAGTCCTGGCTTGAAGTCAACATTTTTTTATGTTTTTCTGGACTGATGATTTAACTTTGCTGTTCTCTCTGCCCCTTTCACATTATTCAGCTCATGTGCACAATTGAAGACCTGAAAGAGATGAAAATCCCTCTTGGTCCCAGGAAAAAGATTGCCAAATTTGTCAAAGAAAGACTGAACAAGCAGGTATGTTTGTGTCTTTAGTGTTGGTCTGTGACTCCTCAGGGATCACTGACACACCCTGCCTGCGTGTGTGTGTGTGTGTGCGTGCGTGCGTGTATCTCATCTGCACACCAGGCAGCTCAAGAAAAGAAAGCTGATGTTCAGGAGGTGGCTCCACTCCAGGTTCCTCCAGCAGCAGCTGAAGCTCGCACTGATTCCTCTGTGAAGAGCCCCCCAGGTGGTAACGCCTTTTCCTCCATCCATGTCAACTACAACTACTTTGAAGTTGGCACTGGACAGGTAAAGAAGAGGGAAGGTGATTTGAAACATTTTTCAACTTTGAAGGTTTAAAGGTGTAGATTAACTTTGTATTCTGTCCTGCTGCAGGTATCTGTAATTTACAAAGCCCTCAACTTTGAGCCAGTCAACTTTTTTGCCTTGGGTTCTCCAATCGGCATGTTCTTAACGGTACGCGGCGTGGAGAAAATCGAAGAGACTTACCAGCTGCCCACATGCAAGGGCTTCTTCAATGTTTACCATCCAGTAAGTAGCTCTTTCCATCTGTGTATCTGAACCTCCTCCTTTCTGAAATGATCCTGCCTCATGTTTAACCTCCTGTGCTCCACAGGGTCAGCAACCTGTTCCCCATTTGAATGTGTTGTCAGATTATAAACAGTAATGCCTTTGTCGAACATCATAATGCAATACCGCGTTAGAAAGTTTAGATTTTTCACATTTTGGTCACTAAGTTCATTTTACAGTTTACTGGACAGAAAAACATAATTAGTGAAAGAATCACTCAGATAGCAATCACAACAACCGGGACGTCCTACCTTTTTGGGGTCATAATGTCTCGTCTGTAGCCCTGAATATTCACTCTCCTTTCCACCAGAAGAATCCAGAGTTCAAACATGTCAAAAGTGTTGTTTCATCAAATTATTCCAAGTGGTGAAATTTCTCCTGTAAAGTCCGTTGTTTGTCTGTCTGTCGTGTCCGTTCTCCGTTGATTGGCTGTTCCCAGAGCTGTCAATCACTCTACTAGTTAATCAATCATCTTACTTTTCACACAATGCCAGTTGTAGCCATTTAGATCTTTGATGAGACCTATGTGCCGTGCATCTTCATTCTCATTCATGTGTGAAACAGAAGAGGAACAATCTGTGACTGGAAACTACTATTTCATGATCTGGTGAACCCTCTCACAAAGAGCAAAGTTCATTCAAAAGAGGACACAGTGCATAAAAAACAGCTTTGTCAGTGCTCAGTCTTTGACCAAGAGCATAGACAGTCAGTGAGTTCAACTTGGTCTGGTGTTTGGTCACTTGAGACTAAAAACTCTCTAACTCCTACAAAGTTTTACCTAAAAAGCTCAAATTTGCCCCAGATGTAGATGAGAAGGTGTAGACGTGATGTGGTGGATGTTTATGTCTGACGTGAAGCATCTTGAAGTTAATCAATGGTTATAAAAAAGAAAAGAAAAAAAGTGTTTGAGCTGTATTTATCCTGATGTGGACTCGATTGAAACATAATGTTTTATAAAAATAGAGGTTTTGATCTTTCAAATGAGGTGTCCCTGATAGATTTGATCTTGTGGTTCTTTAGTTATAAGCTTTGAAACATAGTGTGATATATTTCGATGAATTCAATGGTATGTAAGGGGTTCATACTCACACATCCATACTCTAGTTGACGATGACATGCTCGAATCACTTGTCTTTCAGCTGGACCCAGTGGCGTACAGGATTGAGCCCCTGATCATACCAGAGCTGGACTTAAAGCCCGTCTTGATCCCACATCACAAAGGAAGGAAGAGGCTCCATCTTGGTACAGCAAACACCTTCTACGATCATAGCCAGCACTGTCTGTGCTCTGTTTTCATGCTGTGATAGAATCAGATGATTCCCTGGGTTCAGAGGTTTGTTCTTCTCATGAGGATGGATTTACTGCTTTTTGTCACAGAACTGAAGGAGAGTCTGACCAGGATGGGCTCTGACCTGAAGCAGGGCTTCATCAGCTCCCTGAGGAGTGCGTGGCAGACACTCAACGACTTTGCTCGTGCTCACACCTCATCTGCTCAGCTTCAGGCTGAGCTGGCCATCGTAGCCAATCAGATCGAAGAGCAAGAAAAGCAAGCTCAGGAGGGTGGGTTTCTTATATTTTTCTGTCTTCTTTCAAGTTTTTGTGTCAGTTTCATTGTATGACAGCAGACTGGATGTTTTTCAGACCATAAGCTCCCCGAGAGCCTGGAGCCTCAGAGAGAAGATGAGCCTGAGGTGAAGATCGGGTTGCTGAATGGAGGGAGCCGCATCGATTATGTCCTGCAAGAGAAGCCCATAGAGAGTTTCAACGAGTACCTGTTTGCCCTCCAAAGTCACCTCTGCTACTGGTAAAGAAGCTTTTCACCTCTGCATATTTAACCATCAGGTTTTTGAAAATTGTCTCTCCACTGTTCTGCAATCACATCTCTGACTGGATGTTGTATTTAATGTATTTAATGCTTTCAGCAAGTCAAATTTAAGACTTGAGAGATGTTGAGTGCCACCTTTAATGGCATTTAAGACCAAAAACATTATGGCTGATGGTTGGGGGATCTTTTATTATAGTCCAAACAGACGTCGTCCAGCCAACCCTTGATAAATTTGCACTCACTCTGGCTAGCTAGCATGCATGTAACAAATATAAGCAGCTGAACAGAAAGTAGCTTCTCTTCACCTTCTTCTGGTAAAAGTCCCATAAGAAAAAGAAAAAAATAAATAACATTAAAGACTTTTCAAGGATGCGTGGCCACCCTGATTTAACCCTCTATTTATTTCAGGCAATCTGAAGACACAGCTCTGCTTCTTCTCAAAGAGATCTACAAGACCATGGGGATCTTTCCGGAGCAGATTGCACATTAAAAGTTTGAAAACGAGCCCATCGGGATTTTTCCCTCATTGATTAATTTTTTTCTCTGTGATTCATGTTTTCCCTGATAAAATTGTGTTTTTTAGCTGTCAATACAGTTTGATTTATTAGCTCAATGCACCTGTATAATGCCATTTGTCTTAAATAAAGAGATCAGCTTATAGAGTTAAAGACAAGAAGAACAACAATGGGTATGACTGTTTTTTTATGTTATACATCAACTGCTTACTGGAGTTTTATAATGTTGATTTTTTTACACCTTAAGTTTCAAACCAATTCCTCAAACAGCTTGATCTTCAGATTGAATACTTGCTGGTGGATGGAAACTTCTCCCTTAAGGGAGAAAAGACTTTGGTATGTTTGAAGAAATAATAATGGGACTACAGGAGGACAATGACATGCTTTAATAGTGAAAAAAATAGAGCACCTTCTTTAAAGAGTACTGACAGTTCTATTCACTCCAACCACAGTGACTCAACTGTTCTCTGTCATTTTCACTCTACTAGTCCGACTGAATGAAATGATAAGACCTACAGCACTTAGCAAAGCTTTGAGATGTCCTATCACTGTAAGTACGTAGGCACACACAGCAAAAGGATATGACTCATATGTGTATCAGACAGGTATTTACACATGACTGGAACATTCAGCATCATACAATCTCAGTCCTGCAGGAGGAGTCATGGTAGTATGAAGTTTCTCATTGGGCACAAGTGACAAATCCATTATTTCAACATGAACACTGTTCACATACACAGCTCTGCAACGCTAATTCTACTTTGCCAACCTGAAGAAATCAATGAAAATGGTAAAAAATTGTCGGATAAAACACATAAAAGGTCCCTTTTCCCCTTCATTACTCTGGAACAATCTATATAAGACACAAGTCGTCAACAAATCTATTGTAAGAAGAAGTTGCTTTGTTCTTGAATTTGCGAAAAGGTTAAAATCAATAGAGCAAGCTCGTTCCTGCTCAAGCAGTCGGGAACTTTCTTAAGTTCCTTTAAAAAAATACAAATATGAAGTCCAACTTATCTATCAAGTTTTAGCAAGAAAAAGCTACTAAAAGCTAACAGCTCTACCTTGCAGGATTCCTTTCGATTACGTGGAGATTAGCTGGGACAGCAGTATCTTACTGGCAGCGTTTACATTTAACAGTAACAGAAAGTTGAACATAGGAAACATAGGAACTCATTCCAGTTCAGAAGCTGCATTTAAAGCTCTGTGGTCCTTAATAAATTTTGTTTTGATAACAAAATCAGCCTCATTTCAACAGAAAAATCAGTAACATGAGGATCCTGACTTGAAACTATCTGACTGAGCATCGATCTGTACCATGTTTGGAAGTTTCACATTTATCAAATATGTCTTTACATTCATTTGTCTGCAACTGTGCGGTGAAATGCAGAGGGATGATAGTAAACAGGTCTTTGCCGTAGGATGGTACCTCACAGTGTAAAGGTGATCAAATGGAAAGGTACTGAAGAGCCAGCTTAGTCCTCTGCTTTGCTCTGAGTCTTGTAGGCCTGTTTACGAAGGTGAGACTCAATTTCCTCGCGGAAAACCAACATGCCCAGGTGAGAATGGGAGGCCTCGTTCATAGCTTTGGACTGTATGCACATGCGATACTGCTCAGGCGTCAGCTCGTCCGCACACTGCTTCTCGTGCCACAGGTGGAAGAGACTGGACACCGGTGTCCTGATCACAATCAGATCGCTCCGGAGATACTTCCTGTACAAGTGGACGTCTTCCACACCCCAGCCTTTGACTTCAAGGTCAAATCCACCTGGAAGCACACAGTTCCAGCTCCTTAGTTCACAGTTTAAAGCTCATGGAGTAAACTCAAGAATCACTTTTAGGGACGACATCTTACCAATGTTGAGGAAATCTGAACGATACTGACAAGTCATTCCAAAACCAAAATCTCTCCAAAATCCAGCATCTTTTTTGTGAATCTATTCAGAAAAAGAAGTAAGACTGTATTTCAAAACAAAAACATGAGATAAAATGCATGAGTTCTGGGTAGTGCTGAATGATTTGCAAAAATAATTTAATTGTGATCATTTTTTCCCTATGTCTCAGTTGCAATTTATAGTGCAATTATTTTTAGGTTCTTTGTTGCACAAGATGCTAAATAAACAAGCAATACATCACTAAGAGTGTCATGAGATAAATAACTTTAAAACAGGAGAAGCTATTTGATTCATATGACAAATTTGATATCAATCACTATACTGATTTGTGTGTGTGTGTGTGTGTGTGTGTGTGTGTGTGTGTGTGTGTGTGTGTGTGTGAATATATATAAATATATATAAATGTTTCATTTTACTCAGGTCTTTTTACTGTATTTTCTTTTNAGTTGCAATTTATAGTGCAATTATTTTTAGGTTCTTTGTTGCACAAGATGCTAAATAAACAAGCAATACATCACTAAGAGTGTCATGAGATAAATAACTTTAAAACAGGAGAAGCTATTTGATTCATATGACAAATTTGATATCAATCACTATACTGATTTGTGTGTGTGTGTGTGTGTGTGTGTGTGTGTGTGTGTGTGTGTGTGTGTGTGAATATATATAAATATATATAAATGTTTCATTTTACTCAGGTCTTTTTACTGTATTTTCTTTTCTTTTTTTTTTGCTGCTTTTGAACCAGTTTTGCTACTTAGTGACTACTTTCCAAAATGTCTCCCAATTTTTGCCCCTCCACCCATTTTTCCACCTTAAACTTGTTTTTTATTGCTACTTATTGTTGTTTTTGCCACTTGTCATCACTGAGATTGTTTCTCTGTCAAAGGTTGTTCTCAGTTTGTCTCTTTGGTTGAGCAGGGTTGGGTAACACTATTGTAGAGCAAAAACATCTACTACAAAACATTTTATCTGGTTTTCTGACACATTTCAGGAGAAAGAAACGTTGCACTCTGTTAGAATAATACAGCTGGCCATATTGTGATTTCATCTAATTTGCAATTAATTTCACAGCCCTAATTCCTGGATGGACTGCTGAGGCTACAAGAAGGAACTCTCATCTTGTATGAAACTTTGCATGCATATGTTGTTTTTGCATGATGAAAAATCTCTGGCTGCTTTGTTTTGAGGTTGGATCATGAGGGTGTCTTTTAGTGCCAGGTGTCACTACCCGATCCATACCGGCGACCCGATCTATTCTGCGTCTGTGCGTTGAGGACGTCGCTTCCACCGCTCGCGAATATAGTGACATCACATGCACATTGATACAGCCAATACAGTCTTTAAAATTAATTTCTTTGGGTTAGGGTAAGGGACAGGGTTAAGGTTAGTAGGGTAAATTAGGGTTAATTTCCTGATATGTTGCTGACGTAAATTGGGTCTTAAGCCGATGGGCGGATGTGGACGCACTCTGTACATGCGCAGAACAGATCGGGTAGACGTTACTGATCATGTAATGACACCAGTTGTAGAACTTGGTGAACTTTCACTCCTTACCAGTTGGAGTTCAATGGGTGGAGCCTGCTCCATATTCCCAAAGACTACAGCAGGGTTGTACAGACTGAACACCACTGGATAGAAGACTTTCTTGTCTAGAAAAGAAATGGTGAAGAACAACTTAGTGTGTTTGGGACAAAGCAGAAAGATGTAATATAGTCATTACATACTATATAAATAAAATACAATGTGATACAAGCAATGGCATGTTCAACTTTACTTGGAGCAGTTTGGAGACGACAAGTGTTGAGGAACTCCAGAGTGAAATGGATGTCAACATCACAAAAAAACATCAAGACATCGCCTTTCTTCCAGGCACGGGCTCCAATATCCAAACCACGTCCACGAGAAAACTCTTCATCAACAGGGATCAGAGTATAATTGGAAAATCTCTCTTCCCTGAAAAACAGGACATGATGTAATTAAATTTAATTTGACACATTTCAGTGTAAAGATATGAAAGACTTCCTTAGTGACAGGACAGACCTGGACATTTTCTCCAATGATGACTTCACCTCTTGTAGACCTTCCTGTCCAAAATAAACCACTGTGAGATGCACTTGTCTGTCCCGCTGTATGCACACCTCCCTAGAATCATACATCATCAATTTTCACATTAATCACACCACTTTTACAAAAGGAGGATGAAGAGCGGCTCAGTATTGATTTCCACTTTGTGTAGAATTTTAAGTGAACATGCTTCATGTTTGACAGATAGAAATGGTTTCTGCTCAAGTCTTACTTGAAGTTGTGTAAGAACTGTGAGAAAGTGTCTACCCTGCCTGCCAGAGGCACAATGATGTTAATGATCAGTTCAGATGTTTCTAAAGATGTACTCCTGACTTTCATCAAG
>RPOG01004921.1:0-29126 GCA_008086565.1 Thalassoma bifasciatum | reverse complement strand
TGAAACAGGAAAGGGATATAGAAAGATATCCAAGGAATTGAGGATGCCAATAAGCAGTGCAGTTCAAAGTTAAACTAAAGAGTGGAAAATGAGGGATTCTGTTGAAACTAAACCACAGTCAGCTGGACCAACAAACATTTCAGCCACAACTGCCAGGGAAATAAATTGATAGGGATGCAAAGAAAAACAACAACAAATAACTTAAGCTGAAATACAGGACTTTCTGAAAAAAATGTTTCAAGATGCCCAATAAGGAAGAACTTGAGGAAAATGGGCTGTATGGTCCAAAACACAAGGCCAAGTCGACCTGCCAGTGGCTACAGTAGCATAAAGTGAAGGTTCTGGAGTGGCCATCTCAGTCTCCTGACCTCAGTATCATTGATCCACTGGGGGTAGACCTCAAACCTGCTGTTCATGCAAGACAGCCCCAGAATTCACANAAACTAAAGAGTGGAAAATGAGGGATTCTGTTGAAACTAAACCACAGTCAGCTGGACCAACAAACATTTCAGCCACAACTGCCAGGGAAATAAATTGATAGGGATGCAAAGAAAAACAACAACAAATAACTTAAGCTGAAATACAGGACTTTCTGAAAAAAATGTTTCAAGATGCCCAATAAGGAAGAACTTGAGGAAAATGGGCTGTATGGTCCAAAACACAAGGCCAAGTCGACCTGCCAGTGGCTACAGTAGCATAAAGTGAAGGTTCTGGAGTGGCCATCTCAGTCTCCTGACCTCAGTATCATTGATCCACTGGGGGTAGACCTCAAACCTGCTGTTCATGCAAGACAGCCCCAGAATTCACAGGACCTGGAGGCTTTTTGCCAAGAAGAATGGACAGTTTTTCCATCTGAGAAAATATAGACCCTTATACCACAAAAGATTTTGAGCTGTCATTGATGTTAAAAGGGGCAATACAAGGCATTGAGAACTGGGGTATTAAACTTTTGATCAGGGTCATTTTGGAAGTTTCTGTTGTCATTATGATTTAAAAAGAGTAAACATAGTTGTTTGTTAATAAATGTCTTCACCCAACCACTAACTAACCACTAACCATGAGTGAAAGAAAGATTTTTGTGATATCGTTCATATTCTCTGAGAAAAAGCCAAAAAAAAAAAAACATGTAAACTTGTGAGCATACTGTATATATGAAATCAGTGGCTGTGACTGCGAGGTTACAGTCAGGGCCCTAACACACGTGCGCGCGCGCACACACACACACACACACACACACACACACACACACACACACACACACAGATGTACCTATGATATAGTCAACACAGCCATAGATGATCAAATAAAACTTTGAAACTTATTGTTAATGCAGGCTGGAGAGCTGTCTGAAAAACTTGTCAAATTCACAAGAAGGATTTTAAATGATGAAGATGGTAAAGACATAAAGAAGTGCTTTTGGCCCCTGGTGAAGTGTGTGACTGTCAAAGTGCCAAACAATGACCTCCTCCAGCATGTCACACTTGTGGACCTGCCTGGAAGTGGAGACCGCAACAAGAGCAGAGCTAACATGTGGAAAGAGGTAAGTTGTTGACATGCATTGATATATATATATACATATTTTCTATATTTAAGATCTTAACCCCAAACTATAACTTTTTTGTTTTTCATAATAAAGCACTGAAATTTAGTCATTAACAGCACGCTCTGGTTTTTATCTCTTCAGGTTGTTGGAGACTGTTCCACTGTGTGGGTAGTGACAGAGATCAACAGAGCAGCTTCAGAGAAAGAACCATGGGAAATTCTGGAAAGTGCCAGTGGTCTTATAGGAAATGGTGGCCAGTGTCAGCGAATTTACTTCATCTGCACCAAGTCTGACATCATTGCCAATGCAAAGGAGCGGTGGGTGATATTGTTTAAACATGAGAAGTAAACTCTGTTCAAAAAAACTGATCCAGGAAAGCCAACATTTCAATTGTCTCAATGGAATGAAAAATGAACCCACAGATACTCTATAGGAATTTGAGGCACAGACACTGCATTAGCTTCTGCTTAGTACTAATCTCATCCTACAGCCCGGAATCAGAGATTTGCACTGCCATACTGAAGAGGAACATACAAGCCAAGCGAGAAGTAAAGAGAGAATACAAGAAACTGAAAAAGGTTAGTGTAGATTTTTCAGACTGAAAAGAAATCTAAACTGAAGTTGTTTCTAATGTGCAAACTCTTTGTTCTTTGTCTAGGCACCTATTGGTGAAGATTGTTTCGAGGTGTTCACAGTGAGCTCCACAGGGTATCTGGAGCAGAACTTGCTTAAGGCAGAAGAAACTGGTATATTAAACCCATGGATAACTGGGTGAAAAATATCTCTGAGATGCTGGTAGTATCTGGAAAGATAACTATGTACAATATGTGTGATGCTTTTCTTTTTTAGAAATCCCCTATCTTCAGGAATTTCTGCAGAACATCAACGACCAGCACTCAGAGATGCTCACCTACCAGTTTGTGTCTGAGGCAAAGGGGATTCTGTCTGTGATTCAAGGGGCCAGAAGTGGAGGAGCAGTAAGATTACGTTACAACATTTTCATTGTGTTTAATTGTTGCAATCATCCTTAGTACTGAGAGGAAATGTCAATAACCTAACAAATAAACCCCAGAGGCATGTGCCTCGAATGTCAACCAAAAGTGGATAATTGTGACAAGCGACAAAAATCGGTATAAGTGACCTCCATGTGATCCTCAATTTATCCTTGAAACCGTAAAGATTTCAAGCCTCATGCCTTTAACCCCAATTAACGTGCCCTGTACGTGCTTAAAGTCCAACCCTGGCTACTCACTCAAAAGAATACAAAAAGTTTATGATTCTGGTGCCTCTGTGGTAAGATATAAGAATGAATAAGAACTTTGTAAAATGATGATTCTCAAGCTAGCCAGGTACGTATTCAAACAAACTTGTCCAAAGTTTTTTGGATCAACCTGAAATGGGGCCTGTGTACACTAGACACACTGAAGTCGAAAGTTATCAAAGGACCATTTCCCAACCCAATGGAAGGCCATATGGGCTTTATATACATGATAAATGATAAAATAAGGTGCCCTCTTTTGACAACAGGAAATCATATGTGTTACTCTGTGATATTTAAATCCTCCTTTTTCAAGTAATTTTATCTATTTTGCTCAGAAACCTTTAAAACACCTCAAAGAAGCACTACTTAAAAGGTCAAGTTTGTGTTTTGAACTGTGCATCTGTGAGTGAGATGCATTGAAAGCAAACATCCTTTATCATGTGCAGCAACTGCAACATGCAGGACTGAGTAATGCAGCAACTGTAGCAGGTCCTAATTGCAAGATGCAGAGAACACAGACCTCCGAATAAACAGGTCCAAATAAGGCGAAGGCCCGTTTATTGCCACTAGAGGCTTTAATTTGAGACTGAAATACTTATTTGATAATTGGTTAGGAATCACAGTACAGTTCCAATGTTCTGTTTTATAAAGTGCAACCACAATTTTCTTGAGATAATATCAAGGAAGCTGATGAAAAGTCAAATAGGGCACAAGAATTTTCTTTTCTTTTCCTTGATAAACCCAAAGTTTTCTTTTTGCTTACAGGCGGAAACAAAAGCAGGCATCAATGGAGTCCTAAAACAAAACATAGAATGTGAACATGAAAAGGTCTTGGAGTCCATGCAAAAGACACTAGAGACTTTTGAAAACTGCCTTTCAGAGGGTGTTGAAAATTCCCAAAGTTCATGTGACCAGGCACTGAAGCACTTCTTATACCCTGTAAGTATTCCAATGACATTTGTTTGTTTTGTACAACAAAATAATTCACATTAAACATAAAAAGTTGAATAAATGTAACCAGTGTCGGCTTTGTTTCAGATTAGGGTAAAAGGAGGTGCTTTTCACCAGACATTGAGGTGCATCGTTGGAAATAACGGGGCCTACAAACCGAAGAACAAGAAAAAACTTAACCTCAATGCAAAATTATCCTCATGGCTGTTAGAGAGCATTGATGAGGAATTCAAGAAGACCTTCCCGTAAGACATCACACTAAACCATGACATTAAATCCTCCCTTAAGTTATGGAGTTAGGAACAGTTCCTAAAACTGTAAAGAAATGTTTAGTTTAACGAACAAAACATACAACATGCAGCTGTTTTTTTAGAATTCATCACCTTTCCCAGTCTTTTGTTGCCCCTATCCTAGCTTTTTGGGAATGTGTTATAGGCATCGAATGCAAAATGAGCATATATTTGCAAAAAAACATTAAATTTTTCAGTTTTAACTTAAAACATTTTATCTTTGTGGTGTATTCAATTGAGTATCAGTTGGAGAGGATTTGATGATCATTGTATTCTGTTTTTGTATACATTTTACACAATGTCCCAACCTCATTGGAATTGGGGTTGTAAATGAAATTACTGTGTACTGAAATATTGACTTGTGCTTACATTAACTGTTTTTCAGAAATGAATCACAACGTGAACCTTTCAATGAGGCCATCGCTTCATTTTCTCTTGACATTAAGACGCTGATTGAAGATCACAAAGATGTGCAGCTGCAGCTTGAATACCTTGGTTCAGTGGTAAAAGAAATCAATATTATTATGTTCTCCACAAAAGTTGTTCAGAGCTGTAAGGAGAATGGAGCCAACAGAACAGACTGAGGAGTTGACAGCTAGCATTTGCAGCAGCGGGGGCACCTCAGAATTTTTAAAAATCCACAACTAATGGGGTAATCAAAATGAGGACAAACCCATTTAAAAAAAATATTTGTGCCCACATTTAAGAATAAGAAACTTCTGAACCTCTGTGACCATGTCAGCGTGAGCCACCTGATAAACCATGGGACACTGACTTTCTTGAGTTTTCAGTGAGAGGTCACTGTTGTCTTTTCCCCCAGAGATTTCTCAGTCATTCTTTGTGGTGGTTGCGACATTGTTTTTCCCACTTTCATGTCCACTACACAAAGTCCACTGGACTGTCTGCATGTACAGGTGTTTGTGTGTTTTCGTGCATCTGGGGGGAACTCTGCTTTGCAGGAAACAGAGAGCAGAGGAAGGATGTGGACATAAAACACAAAAATGAGATTTTGGCATATATATATGTATATATATGCATATAGGGGTCTACCTTGTAGAACCAAATTGAGGGGGACTCTGGAGAGAAAGCTTGGAAACCACAGATTATTTTCATAGTGCCTAAGTAAAAGAGTATCAGAATAGCCGTAATTACGTTTGTTTTTTTCTTTCTCTCAGGAAGAAAAGATGATTGCAGACCTCCACGAAGAGATCCGGACTCGTAAAAAACATGTGTACAACAGCTTGACAATAACAATCCAGGAAACCATGCAACCATGCTATGATGGTACAATGAGGAATCTTTTACATATGAAACCCAACACAATATGACAACACATGAGCATCCTTACTGTGTAGAGAAATATAAGTTACAAATATTTTCTTCTCTTTTGTAGAAGCACAAAAGTGCAAGGGAGAGGGCTACTTAGCAGAAGTGAGGGGAATCATTGAGCAGCATGTGCTCGGAAACAAGGATGAAATGTTTGAGAAAGCGAAAAATGAAATGCTGTCTCAACTGCGTGATTTGATGGTGGGTCATTTTAAAAAGTGTTATCAGAAATATATTGTTCTTTACTGTTTAAACACAGTACATTAATAATAAGAAGTGATTATTCTTAGGCTCAGATAGCCCACACATTAGAACTATGAATTCATGTGGGATCTAGAAAATCATGACATTAATACATGACTAATCAAAGATGAATAATTTCTTTCTAATTAAGGATGACATCCTCGACACAATGTCAGAAACAATGCAGGAATCACTCAAACTGGCTCTCGGGGATGCTGACCAGTCACTTCCAGGTAAAGGAATTTTTTTTAAAAATTAAAATTTTTCCGTAGCATCTGTTACAATTTACTTTTATTTGGTTTGAAATTTGGGGGTTGAAAGAGGCTGAAAAGTGACCCTATATGTTTTGTCTTTTATAAGGACACAAGCAGTAACAGTCAAGTCATCATTTTTGGTTAATGCATACTCAAATCTAGTTGAATGGGTTTTTTGGAATTATTTAGGTGTAGGAATTATCTATCTGTGAAAGTAGATTCAGTCACGTCGGGGGTGTTCTCTTGAACTACATCACAAATACAGAAAGTGACATTTCACCCAAATTTCTGTCCTTTGTTTTCGTAGATGTTTCAAAGGAGCTGAAGGCAGTGACAGAATACTATGACCAGCTGAAGAAAAGCACTGATGCAGAAACTTCTGCAGTTTGGTAAACATTTCTTTAAAACTCTTGCTGATGTTCTGATTATAAACTGTTATAGAAACACTAACCACCCTTTTTAATCCCTTTAGGAACGATCTGCCTGGCCCATCGAATGCTCAGGTAAGTTTGAGTAATTTAATGATTTACAGTCAGTATTCTGACTCTAAATGAATTGATGATATAACTGACATCACTAAAGAACTCTCTGGTGGATATTTCAGCACTGAAGAGAAACAGCAGAGGTCTGATCTGCTCCTGAGAGTCTCAGAGATGAAGAAGAAGAAGAAGAAGAAGAAGAAGAAGAAGAAGAAGAAGAAGAAGAAGAAGAGGCTCCTGGGTTTGAGCTCAACCTTTTGGTCAAGTTTTTATCTCTGATATCTTTGAGTTTTGTTGAACATGTTTTCTGCTTCAAGTGAATTCTATACTGTTTTAATAGGGCTATGGTCTTTCTCTTTTTTATTGACTGTGGATCAGATGTAGAATGAAATTGTGTGTGCAGCTGAACTCTTAAAGAGATTTATCGTATATGTTTTGATTTCTATGATGGGGGTTTATACTTTTATTTCAGATATATTATGTTTTAATGATTGAGCAGGATTATTTCATGTTTGTTTGTCAGTTAAATCTTGAAGCTTGATCAGAGTATAAAGTAGAGCCCGACTGATATAGAATTTTTGGGGCTGATACCGATACTGGAGGCAAAAGAAAGCTGATATCCAGAATATCAGCGGATATCCCACATATCTGCTGATATATGAAATAAGAACATTGATATACACAAATTGTTTTAATATCCAAAATATGATTTTGGGTAAGACACAGCCAGATTGAAACGCCCTATTATAGAATTTTATTGGAAAAGGGTGGATGTGTGTATTGACAGGATTTTGCAAAAAAGCATCTTACATGTCGTTAGAACACCATATTATAGTCTTATGTTAAGTAATGTTGGATTTGTGAATTAACAGTAGCATTTATTATTGGCAGAGTGCAGCCTGACACAGACACACAGGAGTAGGAACGACATGATCTCCACACAGAAAAAAGAGTTTATTCATCAGTTACATAATGGCCGATGTCAATTAATAGTGACACGCTATAACCGACCCAATTTATCGGTCGGGCTCTGGTATAAATGGAAACAGGACCTGAATTTGACTTTTAAAAGAGCGATCTTGTTTTATTTTTCTATCATTTTGAAAGTAAAAATGTTCTTTATGACTAATAATTGTTTTCCTGTGATCTGATAAATGGGGGGGATAGAAGAAGCAGTTACAACAGAATGACTTTGATATGCACAAAGATTTTATAAATTCATTTTTACAACATGAACTTCAATAAAAATCAACATCACAGTTGAGAAAACAACTTGGGAGATTCTTTATTTTGTGTCATTTTCATTTTATCGTGTAACATTTTCTTGTAAATGTTGATGGAAATCATGATGGCAGACTGAGGCTAACATGCTCCATCCAAGTTTTCTATTGAGAATTAATGAAGTGCAGATATATTAAAACATTCAAAGTCAAACTAACGGGACAAAAATTAAAAAATATTTCCAGACGATTTTATCTTTTTCTCATCTTCACACAAGGTCACTCCAGGTTAAACTCTGTGTCAAATAGTAGATGTGGAACAAAAGTCAAAGATAGATGACAGAGAGAGGGAGAGAGAGAGAAAGCACACTGATATTAGATAATAACAAACAACATGAAACAGCCAAACTACCTGTCATCAAACTTTAAAGATCTTGGAGAATCATTGAGGGCGACCCTCATTTGCAATGATGCAGAAAGACAATGTAAAATTCACAAACAACATGAATAAACATGTGTTGAGGCTTACATGGAAATGAATGAGTAGAACATTAAAAATTGAGAATAGCAGGGGGGGGTCGAGGACTCCCTTCCCCAAAAACCTTAAACTCCAGTGTCATGCCTCATACACTCCCAAAAAGAGGACAAAAATAGCTGCGTTTTAAAGTTTTTGGGGTTTTTTGGCCTTTGTGCCTTTATTTGATAGAGGAGGACAGTGGATAGCGTCGGAAAGGGGAGAGAGAGTGGGGAGTGACATGCGGGAAATGGGCCACAGGTCGGATTCGAACCCGGGCCGCCCGCTCGAGGGCAAGCCTCATGGTGCGCAGCCATATTCACTCGGCCATCCGCGCCCCAATAGCTGCGTTTTGAAGTTTGAATGAACTCTATAGGTGAAAGTATGGTGGGGCAGAAGTCCTGGGAAAAACTGTGCTATTTTGGAGTTCTTGGAGGGTTTACCATTGATTTTCCCATAGACTTTTTCTGCAGGTTTTTCCTGAATAACTCAGCCAAAATTTGAGTAATGAAAGAGAAAAGTCATAGCCCGCATTTAATGAGCGAGCTGCTCATTTTGATATATAATTTGTGGGGGTTTTCTCAAAGCTCTAGGAGGAGAAGCGCAGAAAAAAAGGGATGGAAGATGATGATGAAGAAAAAGAAACACAGGAGAGTAGCCAAGAGCCTCTAATTACTCAGGGAATGAGATCAAAACACATTGATGCCTGCGTCAAGCAGCCCTGCTCTTCTCCTCTTTCAATGAAGAACTGTTTTTGAATTTATTTCCCTGTAGAAAGACTTGGAAAATAGTGTTACAAAATGACAGTGGACAAATTATTTAGTGTTAGGAAATACTGACTTTTACAAATACTTCGGAGGAGGAAAGAGTGTCACGTTGTTCACATGTCTTTTTTTTTAGTAAATATCACCTTACTTGTGTCCACACCAAAAGAGAGTGGAAAAGAAGATTCTTGTGAGTCAATCGCAAACACTTCTGAGGACACTAATTGTTGAAGCTTTGGAGCTGAAATTCTTTCACATTTTTGCTTCCTGGACAGCTTCAGTCACTCAACAGTCCTGGGTCTCAGTTGTTGTATTTTGTGCTTCATAATGTGCCACACATCTTCAATGGGAGACAGTAATACAGGCAGGCCAGTCTCCCACCCACACTCTTTTGCTACAGAGCCACGCTGTTGTAACAGGTGCAGAATTTGTCTTGGTTTCATTGTCTTACTGAAATAATCAGGGACGTCCCTGAAAAAGACGTTACTTGAATGGCAGCATGTGTTGCTCCAAAACCTGTTTGTACCTTTCAGAATTAATCCTGCCTTCACAGATGTGACAGTTACCTACGATGCCATGGGCACTAACACACCTTCATACCATCACAGAAGCTGCTTTTGTACTTTGCTCAGAGAACAATCTGGATTTTCCTCTTTTGCCCAGAGGACACCACGCCGTGATTTCCATCCTCACCTGTAATCTATTTGTTTGTAATCAGTGTGTGTGTATAAAAGGTCAGTGAGTTTCTGAGCTCCTGACAGACGTGCATCTTTCACTCAGCGCTGCACTGGAGTTTCTGGGTTCTGAGTCATGAGTGTTCAAACTCTAATTAAGAAGTGGAAAGTGAGGGATTCTGTTGAAACCAAACCACGGTCAGGCAGACCGAAAAAAAATTCAGCCACAACTGTCAGGGAAATTGCTAGGGATGCAAAGAAAAACCAACAAATAACTTCAGCTAAAATACAGGACTCTCTGGGAAAGAAAATCCAAGATGCGCATAGGAGGCACTTGAGAAATATAAGGCTGCACGGTTGAGTTGACAGAAGAACGCCATTTCTGCACAAAGTATCCTGCTTACAATTCTCCAAACAGCACAGAGACAAGCTTTAAAATTTCTGAAACTATGTCATTTGGAGTGATGAGACCAAAATTGAACTTTTTGGCCACAACCATAAACTTAACATTTGGAGACGAGTCAACAAGACCTATGATGAAAGTTACACCATTCCTACTGTGAAACACAGAGGTGGATCACTGATGTTTTGGGGATGTGTGAGCTACAAAGGCTCAGGAAACTTGGTCCAAAGTGATGGAAGGATAAAGGCAGCATGTTATCAAAAAATAATGGAGGAAAATTTACACTCATCAGCCCAGAAGCTGCACATGAGACGTACTTGGACGTTCCAACATGACAATGATCCAAAACACAAGGCCAAGTATGCCTGATCCTGNGCACTAACACACCTTCATACCATCACAGAAGCTGCTTTTGTACTTTGCTCAGAGAACAATCTGGATTTTCCTCTTTTGCCCAGAGGACACCACGCCGTGATTTCCATCCTCACCTGTAATCTATTTGTTTGTAATCAGTGTGTGTGTATAAAAGGTCAGTGAGTTTCTGAGCTCCTGACAGACACGTGCATCTTTCACTCAGCGCTGCACTGGAGTTTCTGGGTTCTGAGTCATGAGTGTTCAAACTCTAATTAAGAAGTGGAAAGTGAGGGATTCTGTTGAAACCAAACCACGGTCAGGCAGACCGAAAAAAAATTCAGCCACAACTGTCAGGGAAATTGCTAGGGATGCAAAGAAAAACCAACAAATAACTTCAGCTAAAATACAGGACTCTCTGGGAAAGAAAATCCAAGATGCGCATAGGAGGCACTTGAGAAATATAAGGCTGCACGGTTGAGTTGACAGAAGAACGCCATTTCTGCACAAAGTATCCTGCTTACAATTCTCCAAACAGCACAGAGACAAGCTTTAAAATTTCTGAAACTATGTCATTTGGAGTGATGAGACCAAAATTGAACTTTTTGGCCACAACCATAAACTTAACATTTGGAGACGAGTCAACAAGACCTATGATGAAAGTTACACCATTCCTACTGTGAAACACAGAGGTGGATCACTGATGTTTTGGGGATGTGTGAGCTACAAAGGCTCAGGAAACTTGGTCCAAAGTGATGGAAGGATAAAGGCTCGTACAATAGTTTTTTATTACCTCCTTTTAAATGTGAGTAGTCGGGTCTTCGACGTGTACTCTGCATGAACCTGCAAGGTTGTACTGTTACTAGGTTTTGTGTTCCGGTTCATACGGACTAGGACTAACATTTTGACACTAGGTTAGTCAATCTCCCCTACAACTATTGTTTACATTTGTCTCATACCTAATTTCACGAGTGTGTGTGTGTGTGTGTGTGTGTCTGTGATGTCATTGCTCAAAAACTCAGAGTCCTTGTCTCTCCGGAAGGAAGTAAAACTGAAGACAAAACTCAACAAAATGATTCTGGTTCGTAAGAAGGAGGTCTACAACAGCCTGTGGGGCACCATCGAAGAGAACATGCAAAAATGCTAAGAGGGTAACATCAAAGATCTTAAATCAATAAACCTGATACTTCTATACAACAAAAAACTTGAAATGTGAATGTGATGCGAAAATGTGAACAATTAGCATTTTAATTTTTTTTTTCTTGCTTCAGATGCAAAACACTGCACAGGAAAAGGCTCACTTGATGCAATGAGGAACATCATTGAGCAGCATGTGCGCTCCAAGAAGGACTACATGTTCGCAGAGGCTCAGGACACTATGATATCAAAACTGAACGATCCGAAGGTTTGTCACATTTTAATTACAACAGTATCATAAATTTGATTATTTTGTGTTGCACATTCTATGCATGATATTATTTTGTTCCACATGAAGGTTGTCAGGGAAATTTCCTTTGTTGAACTCACAAAATCTGCAATTACAGTGTGATGAATCACAGCCTTTAATCATGCAGCATGGAGAGAAGGTTCTCTGTGACATTCTCTCCAGATGGTGAAATTGTGTGACCTTATATACAGTCAAGGTTATAGTAAACAAAATTCCACGGGACAGCCCCCTACAGTGTACAGTCAGAGTTGAATCAATCAGCTGTCCAAGATCAATGAGTATTCGTTCCTCTTAATCATTAAGTGTCAACTGACTAATCACCTCTTCTACAAAGCAAGCAAAGTTGAGTGAATCAAAATTCCTACAGTTATGTCTACAGTTCCTCTCATTACAGTCGTAACAAACCAATACACTCGACTCTAACAGCTGTTCAGACCCTACAAGGTCTTTGCTGCTTGTACTGAAGTGAAATATGCAACACACTGAGCATAGATTTTGGACTTCACTTTGCAGACAGGGTTAAAAGTTTACTTATTTAATCTGTTTGAATACCTTTAGTTGTCTTTCCTGCTGTCTTAGCAGCCCAAATAACATGTTCAATTGTTCAACCGTGTAAGATTCACATATATTACTTGTGTCGTCAGTGCACATTAAATATCTACAAAGTACAAAACAAATAAATCCTGCTGTAGAACCTCTGAGACCTGCTTTGTTACGTTTTGAGTTAACTAGAGAGTGAATTCTGCCTACTTGTTAGTGAAGGTCCATTAGGTTTATAAATTACTATTTTTAACAAAAACACTAATTTAACCGAGTACGGTCATTTAAAAAAGCAAATTTGCAAAGGAAAATGTTCCTTTTTTCTTGGTTTTCATGTACAGATGTCAAAGAGAGGCTGCAGATAGTGAGGAATTATTACACAGTGTTGAAGACAGGCAGCCCCAAAGGAGAACACCAGTTTGGTAAAACTTATCTTTGGATGTCTACAAACCCCAGTTCCAATGAAGTTGGGANTAATGAACACAGCAGTCACGTGTAATTTATAGATGTTTCATGTTTTGTTTATTTAGGACGACATCTTGGAGACTCTGGACGAAACAATGCAAAACTCAATTGATCTCTCACTTAAGACGGATGAACAATCACTTCCAGGTAATCCAAATATTTAATGATAAAAATTGTTTTTGTGATTAAATTGGCTCATGCCACATTTAAAAAAGCAAATTTGCAAAGGAAAATGTTCCTTTTTTCTTGGTTTTCATGTACAGATGTCAAAGAGAGGCTGCAGATAGTGAGGAATTATTACACAGTGTTGAAGACAGGCAGCCCCAAAGGAGAACACCAGTTTGGTAAAACTTATCTTTGGATGTCTACAAACCCCAGTTCCAATGAAGTTGGGAAAATGTGTAAAATGCAAATAAAAACAGAATACCATGATTTGCATATCCTCTTTAACTTATACTCAATTGAAAACCACAAAAACAAGATATTGCATGTTGAAACTGATAAACTTTATTGTTTTTGTGCAAATATTTTCTCATTTTGAAATTGATGACTGCAACACGTTTCAAAAAGGCTGGGACAGTGGCAACAAAAGACTGAGAAAGTTGAGGAAGATCACCTGTTTCATTCCACAGGTGAACAGGTTCATTGAAAACAGGTGAGGGTCATGATTGAGTATAAAGAAAACCATTGTCAGTTAAAGTTCATAACGACATCTACAAGTGACAGTTCAAACTCTACCATGCAAAGACAAAGCCATACATCAACAATAGAAACGCCACTGCCTTCTCTGGGCCTGAGCTCATTTGAAATGGACTGACACAAAGTGGAAAAGTCTGCTGTGGTGTGATGAGTCCACATTTCAAACTATTTTTGGAAATCATGGGCGTGGTGTCCTCCAGGTCAAAGAGGAAAATCCAGATTGTTCTCAGCGCCAAGTTCCAAAGCCGGCATCTGTGATGGTATGAGGGTGTGTTGAGGCTAGTTAATGCTTACTGTGTGAACCAGCCGCGCAGAAAAAAGACAGGTTCGATCTGCACAAGAGAACGTATGTGGCTTTTATACTTTTTTTCAGTTCGTGCAGTGTCCGTTGGCGCCCATTCCCAAACCGCAGGGACTGGTGTATCATAAACACAAGTCTACCAGAGCATTTAACTAAAGTGGAGGAAGTCTGCCTTTTTCAACACTGTTTACAACATTCGTTTTTGGGTTGAGTGGAGCATGCGGAGGCAGACAGCATGAACCAGGCTTTAGTGCCTATGACAAGGGCAACTTACACACCTGACTACCGTGGTAGTTACGATTTTCCATGTAGGTCTAAAACCTCTTTGTGTACGACGGTTGGCTCATTGCAGAACAAGTCGTTCTGTTACTTTGTTCTGTGTAATACGTGGACGATGTTGTCGCACCGCAACATCATTTTCCCACTGGACTGGACTGGTCTGACTGGACAGACGTCGGGTCTGAAAAACGGGTAACTTTTTGTGTGGCACATTATGAAGCGCAAAATACCACAACAGAGACCTCGGACTGTTGAACAACTGAAGTCGAACATCAGAATTCCAGCTCCAAAGCTTCAACAATTAGTGCCCTCAGTTCTCAAACACTTATTGAGTGTCATTAAAAGGAAGGGTGATGTAACACAATAGTAAATGTACCCCTGTCCCAGCTTTTCAGAAACGTGTCGCAGGCATCAATTTTAAAATGAGCTAAAATTTNTGCCTATGACAAGGGCAACTTACACACCTGTGATGGCACCATCAATGCTAAAAGGTACATCCAGATTTTGGAGAAACACATGCTGCCAACCGAGTAACGTCTTGTTCAGCAAGACAATGAAACAAGACACATTATGCACCTGCTACAACAGCGTGGCGTTGTAGTAAAAGGGTGACCTGACCTGACCAGACTGACCTGTCTGCAGCCCAGACTTTTTGCCCATTGAAAACGTGTGGCACATTATGAAGCGCAAAATACCACAACAGAGACCTCGGACTGTTGAACAACTGAAGTCGAACATCAGAATTCCAGCTCCAAAGCTTCAACAATTAGTGTCCTCAGTTCTCAAACACTTATTGAGTGTCATTAAAAGGAAGGGTGATGTAACACAATAGTAAATGTACCCCTGTCCCAGCTTTTCAGAAACGTGTCGCAGGCATCAATTTTAAAATGAGCTAAAATTTGCCAAAAAACAATAAAGTTTGTTTGTGTGAACATTAAATATCTTATCTTTTCAGTGTTTGCAATTAAATATAGGTTGAAGGAAATTTGCAGATCGTATTCTGTTTTTATTTACATTTTACATAATGTTCCAACTTAATCGGAATTGGGGTTTGTGGATAAAGTTTTGATTGTAAGCCATTAAAAACATAGAAATGCTGCCCTGTGAAAGCACTACCTTGTCTGTGTTGATAAGTTTGGCAGCAGGAAATAAAAAAGATAAACTAACATGTCATCCTCACGCAAGGTGCTGTTTTAGCTCTGGTTATAGTTTCAGTGCTGCTATCTTCTTTTNGAGCATTGCTTAGAACAATCATCTGTTGCTACTCAAAGCTTTGAAAGCAAACTCTAACAGTCAACAAAATGGCATTGTGTGAGTTGTGGAAGAAATACAATCATTTATAATTCATAAGCTAGAATACAGACAATTGTGTGATTAGCAGCATTGATTTAAGTTTCAGTGGTGCAGGGTTTGTATTCAAAGACTAAAATTCCGAGTTCCCACTTCCTCGGAGGATGTTGAGTCACAGGTTAACCCAGAGAGTGCTGCTTCTTCAGGCTGTCTGAGCGCCTCACTCTTTCCTCCGGGGTTCTTCGGTACCAGCTCCTGAGGACACAAACAGCATCGTACTGTGATGGCTTTACAGCTTCAGGGCAAAACTGGAATACATGCATTTAGTCAGACAGCTATAGTTACTGAGAGGTGACTAAAACCATGTTGGGAATTAGGGCTGGGTATATAATTGCAAAAAGATTAAATTGCAACGTTTCCTATTGCAACATTTTAATTGCAGACAGTACAATATTTCTTGAACCTAAAATGCGTCAAAAACTCTGTTACATTTTTTGCAGCAGATGTTTTCTGCTCTACACCAGAGTTTCTCAACCCTCAACCCCCTAAACACTATCTTAACAAAAGAAACAATCAAAGTGGTAAAAAAAAAAAAAGAGGCAAAAACAGCAAAGAGTAGCATAAAACTTGGTTTGAGGTAGTAAAAATTGCCAAAGTAAAACAAAAAATTGGCATTTAAATAGGGATGCAATGTGGAAATATTCAAATTGTAGCAAAAAAAAAAAGTCAAAAAAGGGAAAAAAAAAGTGAAAAGTGACTAAAATGGCAATAAAACAACAAGAATTATACTGAGAAAATCTTGGAGGAAACTGAAAAAACAATCAGAAAGTGGCAAAAATGGTGGGAAAAGTGATGAAAAACAGTGAAAAGTTGTAAAAATGGCCAACGTCAATAAAAACTGGCAAGAAAGTTTGGATGAAAGTTGGAAAATAGTCAAACCGATGCAAAAAAAAAAAAAGGTCCAAAAGTGGCATGGAGGAGTGAAAAGTGTCAATTATTGGCAAAAACAACACAAATTGGAAAGAAAATTGGGAATGAATCTGGATAATAGTGAGAAGATTTTTAAATATGGTCCAAAAGTTGCAAAACAAAAGAGTGAAAAGTGACTAAAATGGGCAAAAAGTAGTCACAAGTATTAGTGGTAGTAGGTTGTTGTGCTGTAAGTAATTATAACTGTTCATGTCCTATAATGTGCTTGTTTAAAAACATATAAGTTGGGAACCGAGAAATAACTGCACAAAAAAAAAAAACCACACTTGCAATATAGGAAATAATAATAGCAATTAGATTATCTTTGCAAATCGTTCAGCCCTATTGGGAATGGAAAATTCTGTCAGTTTGTAGATCCCAAGGTTGAACTCCAGAACAGGGCATAACCCATCATATAAACCATTCAATCAGTATAAGTTGTTGCACATTCGCACAGAGAGGTAAGATAAGGTTTATTGTATAGAGTCTAAAAGTTAAGCATGATGAAACGTGGGAGTCACTTCACCCTTGGCGGTTCAGTTGGCTGGGGGAGTTTTGGGCTTGGTTTGGCTTCAAGACTCTGGAAAAGGAAGATATAATCCATGTCACTAAAGGTACAAAATTACAACAAGGGGTCAAATTTCTAATGCTCCCTTAGTCACCTGTTTGTGGTGGGGCTCTTTGGCTTCTGCTGCATCTTCCTAGCCTGTGCAGGGGATTCACCAACCCTGTAATACATGAAAGATAAAAACACTTTAGATCACTGAACGTTGTCATCAAAAGTGTTAATTCTCAAAACAGCAACAATGGTTTTCCTCTCGCTCCTGTCACCTCTTCTTCCTGTCCAGAGATCTCTGTGTGGCAGCCGACAGAACCACTCTCTCCTTTGGGCATTTGGCTTTCTCCTGCAGAACAGAGATGTCGACAGATGATGAGAGTGATGATTTAGAGCTGTGATTTTGTGAGCATTTATTTAACAAGTTAACAGCAGGCACGTCAATTCCATTCCAAAGTAATAGATGTAGCTTTATGCCTCTTGATAGATTTTCAAGAGGATTGTTCAGAGGACTTGATGCTCAGGGAGTCACAAAATAAAGCATGAAGTTGTGTTTTCTCTGCTCAATTCAAAAGACATATGTGTGACAAGATGCCTGAACTTATGTCAGCATCAAGTATCACCATCTCTTAAAGCAGTGATTTTTGATGCATTTAACAGTTACCATGTCCCGTAGCTTCCTCTCTGCTCGCATCTCTCTGTCCTGCTGCAGCAACGCTAACCGATCACTCAGAGGCATTTCAAAGAAGATGTCATAGATGTCATAAAGGGCTGCCCGTAACTGAAGGAGAAACAAGGCACATATGTAAAAACAGAGCATGTTGGACCTCTGCTGTTGATATTCTGTCACTGCACACTCATACCTGAGCTTTAACTCTCTCCTGCAGGGAGCGATCTTGAGCCGAGCAGGTGCCTCTCCTATGAGGAGCTTCGGTCTGAAAAGAACGGATGAACTCCTGGGTATCCTAAAGAGACATGAGTACAGATACAATCAGAAACATGAAATAACCTATTACCAAAAAGTATTCAGAAATGTTTCATGAAAGACAGGGAGGGTTAAAACTTCAGGGGAAATTTAAATCTAAAGGTGAGAAGTGTGCGCACAACATTAGAGAGTTTCAGTGTTTAATCGTGGAATAGACTGGGTCCTGAATAAAAACAAAGTTTGGGAAAAAATCTTTAAAAAAATACATAAAGAAATTATTTTCAAGTAATAAACTAATGAATAAATAAAAAGGTATATAAGGTATCTGCAAGATGGTTTATTTTTATATTTATGATGTGTTGTATGCTATGTTGCTAAACTGTATAAATTGTGTAATATGTAGCTAAATATTGGGTTATTTTGTGCTATGATCCCAAATAAGAATAAGTAAAATTTAACAGGGGTAGGATTAAATAAATGTTTACTTCTTCCTACTCCCTTTAGAGCATGTAAACTGACAGAGGAAAATGCTGATTTAGGACACTGTCTTGTTTTGTTTTTATGTTATTTCTTTTTTATTTTGACTATAACCTTTTGTGTTTCTGACCATTTATTCCCCTTGCTTTTAGTTTGCCATTTCAAAGTAAATAAATGAATCAAATCAAAACATAGAAGTTTAATTCAGGCAACAGGACCCTTATTAATAATTTATCTGTTAGATACTTTTGTGTGTATGGAAGGGTTCGATCTTACCACAACAGTTTGGCGCAGATGTTTGACCTTCTCTGTCTTCAGTAGTCGTCGTGTGATGAAGCCACGGACGATAGCTCCAATCCGACAGAACGCCCTCTGCTGCTCTGCTGTCAGAACCTGTGGACATTAGAGGATGTAATAAATGTAACATCACTTTGAATCTAGCCGGCAACTCAAAGGGACTGTGAGGAGAATCTGTATGGAGTGGATTGCAACAGCTCTTTAGGGCGGAGGACCCATGTAAACATTTGTAAAAAATGTTAATGCTACTTTTCTTTGTTCAAGACATTTCTTTTGCCGATACAACATGACAAGGTGATGTATTTATAAACAGTTAGGTAGCACTGTTATTTGAAACGTGAAAGCAGACATTGTGAGTTTGAAGCCTATTTTAGTAGCCAGCTACTTTTAGTGCTACTCACAGCCTGGTGCTCTGAGATGTGTCTGTAGCATGTACTGTTAGGAAATCCTGGTTATGTCCTACCAGTGCTCATCTACTGACTCTAACCTCCCCCAGCAGAGCAAACGTAACCTGGCTCTTCATTTTATTTGTAGACTCTCAGGTTTGAACAGATCACTGCAGTAAAACTGCTGCATGTGGGTTGAAATGAACATTTTCACCAACCGCTTCCCACTGCGCACAGAGACGTATATAAGACGTCTTTTCTAAGTCATTTTTGGACGTTTACTTATGGTCGCCTGAAGGTGCAGACTGTTACTCCAGACGACGTCTTTTTCTGGCGTCTAATGAACGTCCATTTGCGACGTCTGTAGTAGTGTTGTGACTTTCATGAACGAACCGGTTCTTTTGAACGACTCAATAATATGAACGATGGGAACCGAGTCGCAGCTGCGATCCATCCTCCCCTCCAGTTGTATAGAATTTGCTCTGATGCTCAGGTACAGGCTGCTATTAACCCAAAGACAGTTCAGGCATCCTCCTGAGGGTTTAACTTTTTTACAGCGCAACAAAATGCACCCTCAGGACAGTCCACCAGTCTACTGAACAATTTATTTGTTTGTGTTTTGTTGTTCTGTATTATCAACAATGTTCTTGTGTGGAAATCGTTTCACTAAAATCTGTTTTGTACAGAAATTCATTGTAGCCTGCTTTGTTTTTTAATGTTTATGTGTGTTCAAGTCATGGTTTACACACATACACAGAATTTGTACAAAGGGTAATTCAAAATAGTGACGTCACTGTCAAAGCAGAGTGATATGGCGCCACCCTGTGGAATATTTACAATGAATCAGACTATAAAATCTAATCCACGCATGTCAATAAGGTTAAAATCAATATTTCAGAGTAATTCAAACTCATAGTGGAAACTTCAACTTGCCATAAATGAATCCAGTCAATTCTGACCTGATCTGGAAGCTAGGAATTAGCATTTGGAAATAACCTACCATAAAATACCAAATAATAGCCAGGGCATTAATTTGTTAGAGCGTCTTCTCCTGCTTCAAGTTTTTTAAAGGAAATTATTCCCGGCGTTTATTTTCAATGGGCAGGCATTTGTCAAAATGTACTGTTACACCCAACGGTTAATTGAGACCCGCTGATTAAAGGGAACCCAGCTGTTATTTGGTGTTTTACAGTTATTTAGTACGGACAATCCCGTGGTCCCTTCAAAATGTATTCTCAAAAGATCTAAACCCACCAGACTTAGCCTTGCTCGAGGTTTGTTGACAGCCCATGTGGGGCCCCACAGGTAGATGGGGGTTTGGACAGAAGGAGTGGAAACGCTGGAACTAACAGGACTGGGGAAACCTGGAGAACAAAAGAAGATACCTTTTATTAAACCCGCAAGGGAAAGATTTGGATTCTTCTTCTTTTTGTTGCTCCTGAACTACAAATGTTAACTCAGACAAAAGTGAGCTCCATTAAATAAAGTGTTACCTATACTGTGTCCAGGTGATCGTTCAGCTGGTGAGGGAACGGGACTTAATCCTGGGCAGGAGGGGCTCATTATGGGACAATTCACAGATCTGGAGCTCCAACCACCAGAGTCTCCACTTAAAGGCCTCATACAGCCCTGTTCCTTCAGTCTTCTTTCAGCCTCTTCAAGCTCCTAAAGGTTGTGAACACGATGCACACACTTTGTGATATATCTCTCAATGCAGCCAATAAAATACATCATTTAGTGTTGTTTGTGCTTTCACTTGTAAACTGTAAAAGAAATACCTTTTTGTGTGTAATTTAGCCCTCTGAATGCCATATCCACAAGTAGATGCAAAAAAAACACTTATTTTTAATTGACAGACACTTACAAACCGATTGTCCAATTCAAAAACTGTAAAGACAGACGTAATCGTCAGACTCTCAAAGTCCGATGGTACCTGAATGTGTCACTAGTGATGATAGCCACATGTCTAAACTGGGCAGAAAAGGGGAGAATTTCATCACATAGCTTTGATTCTCATGTCTTCTCTGAAAAGCTGCAGGAAGAATTATTTCTTTTAGCTATATTTTGCAAAAATCAATAATTACACATATTTTCCTGCTTTCAGTGAGCCCTAAATGGTGGACATACACCATTACTGTAATCACACCTCAAAAATCTATTGACTTTTGCTTCCCATGGTTTTGTCTTGCAGGCGTAGAATTGCAGGCTCAGCACTGAGTCTCATTATTGACAGAAACTGCTTTCAGACTGACACCATGCCTCTGCAATGTAGACTGTAAAATGTGTCAACATTTGTAACATTAGTGACTTTAAGTAGTTTATAAAGAGTAAATAGCTAAATATTGCTGAGCTACATCTGGCTTTAGTCAGGGTTGTCCTGATCCCATGGGAGTGGAGGACTTCATACTACAATGATAAATGAGACAACAGTGATTAAAAAATATATCCAAACACTAATAATCTGTAGTTTCTTTGAACATAGCCCCACCACAAATGCTTTTCTCAGGCTCCTAAGGCTTGAGGTTACCTGAAAATGTGTTGTATACACTAATTACTTATTTTGTTTTTAATTTAAAAAGGATAAAATCAGAGAAAATGGATTCATCATTTTTTTTGTATCCATGATTAATCTTATTATTAATGATCAAACATTATTTAAGAAGAGCTTTAAAATCTTGTCACATTGCATAAAGATATAGTTGAGTTATGTCAGCCTATAACCATGGTTTTTCCTGAATCTACAGAGCTGTGGGACTTCACTTTATAAAGAAAATTCAGATCACAGTGAGTAAAAATGTGACAGAAGCAAAACAAAAAAAAGATCAGACGCTGCTTGGGATTCAGAGGGTAAATCTTAACCCTCTGATGAATCCTGAATTATGAAAGTCAGTGTCAGGATTTTTCCCCTTGAGTGTTTTTATTTGTCTTACAGCATGAAAAAAAGTTTTCCCTTTTTTTTTTTCAAATATTTGTAACTGAGCATTCAACTTAAAATACTGTGAACTTAATGTAAATATCACTTATTTTTTTGTTTGACTTCTTCTGTTTTTTTTGGTAATTTCATGAATAATCTTTTTTGAATGCTTTGTGAAACATTGTAACTCTCTTTCATCCATTTTAACACTGAATAATTTATAGTTATTATGCTGTTTTACCCTCAAATGTTTGTCTATAACTTAAAAATAAATATATATATAAATTTGGGAAAAAAATTGAAAACATTTTTTCAGGCCCTTAATATCCTGACCCAGGCTAATACGAATTTCTATCACGTGAACCATTGAATTTAGGAGTAAATAAGTTTTAAACAGGTGTCCACTGTCGTGACCACTATGCACCACAGGGTTAAAATAATGAAAAAATGATGTGACTTTGTATACTGACCAGACGGAGGCGCTGTTGTTCTTTCTCCTGCTCAACTAGAAGCATGGACATCTGCAGGGCATGCTCCTCCTCCAGGTGTCTCTGCATGTCCTCCAGAGCCTGCGCCCGCCTCTGAGTCTCCTCTGCTGAGGATAAATTCACACAAAACCCTCCATCCTCCATTTTTTTTCTTCTTACAATATCAAAGTTGAAAGCTGCAGTGAGGAGACACCATGGAAATCCTCTCACCTGTTTGGCTGCTCTGTGCTTCTGCTGCATTCCTGAAGACGGCTGGCGAGCTCCATCCAGGGTCATCAGACTCCATCCTGAGCTTGACTTGAGGGAGGTCAGAAACGATGTGAGGTCTCTGCAGAGAGGATGAAGGATTCTCCACTTCGTATGACTGATTTAATGGGGCGGCAGAGGTTCGCCAACTTGGAGTCAACCACGTGACTCCCGCCATGAAGCGAGGAAGTCTCTCCTGGCTGCGGTCTATGTGCTCAACACTAGATTTATAAGTTGGCGGCTGACTGTCCAGTGTGTGGCAGCGCCGGCGAAATCCTGCAACCAGGTGCTCGTGGTGTCCCTTAGGACTGAGACCTGAGGCGCTAACAGGGCTACAGCTCTCCTGCACTGGACTGGTGCCACAGTGGCTGGAGCGGCGACTGCCACACCTGCTACCTTCACTTCCTGCAGAGCTCCGAGGAAGTGAGGATGTTCCCAGGAAAGGCTCCCCCCACTCTGCCATGCCGGCACCTTCCCCTGATCTGCCAGGACTCCTGGGGATGAGATCAGCTGGGCCGATGGGGAATGAAATATGGATGTTTCCTGTTGAAACAGGGCGGGGTCTCCGTCTCTGTGGGCGGGGGCTAATGCTGGACTCTGGACTAGGAAGCTGAGAGTACCGGTCTGGTAGACTAGGTGAGAGGGAACCAGACTGCTGAGGACTGGGGTTGTACAGAACATGATGCTGGATTTTGCTCTGAGGTGCTCCTACAGGACTGTGGTGCAGACTGAATCCAAACTCCACTCCTGTGTCCTCGGAGGGGTCACAGCTCCTCCTCCTCTCCTTGTCAGAGCCGGTCTCAGGTGGGAGGCTGCGGCTGACTTTGTGGACTTGGTCTGACCCCTGCTGACTCTTCTCTCTCTTCACATACTCTCGTGATCTCTTGAGGAGGCTGTCCAGACTCATATCGTCCTCCTCCTCCTCACTCTTTTCTTCCTCCTCCTCACTCTTTTCTTCTTTTTCCACCTTCACCTCCTCCTCTGACTTGAGGCCATTCAGGATGGGGGTCACAGAGCAGACAGGAGGGACAGGTTGGGGGCTAAATTCAGGGTCTCTGGGAAGTCCAGGGGAGTCAGTGACCAGAGTGTAGCCAGTGACTGTTGCAGATTTAGAAACTGGCGGTTTTTCAGTTTCTCCACTTGGTGCTTTATGTGTCTGTACAAAGAAAACAGTTGGTAAAAAATAAATAACTTATTTGTTAAAAACACCCTGGAAATATTTGTTTTTATCCACATCCCTCAACAAATATGCCCTGTCTTCATTCTTAATTGAATATTCAAAACAAAAACACTACTCTCTTACTTGGCAAAAAACACATACAGGTTGAGAAGCAAGAACATACACTGACTGTCCATCAGATTTTTCAAAGACAACAAAAACAGAACTTATTTGACAGAAAAAGGCCATCTGGATTAAAAATAGCACAGCCTTTCAGAGACAGTGATGAGTCACACAACCTGTATTCAAGTCTGAAAATGTCTCATGAGATTTTCAGACAGACTGTAATTCAGGTTTTGGGACTGACACACAGACCTGTTTTGAGAGTGTGTCCTCAGGAAAAAAAAATAGGTGTTTCAGTGCTTCACAGGAGTTTTGAATGATATTTACTCTTTTATTTCATCTGTTCAACAAATTCTCTAATTTTTGAAAATGCATTATTGACCTTCTGAATCCTCAACCTGCCAACAGGAGCAAAAAAATCCTTATGTATAAATGACTGGCATTTTCAAACCATTTCTTCAATCCAAGAACAGGAAAAATAGCGTACTAAACAAATACTCAAATTCTGATGGTACTTGAATGTATCACAAGTAAGGATGGGTACCTTTCACATTTGAACCAATATGGTACCTGGGAATCAGTATCTGTGCTCCACAGTACCAATTTTTGGTACTTTTGTGTGTGTGTTTACGTGGTAATAAAAGTGAATTAGTTTCACAATAAATTTCAAAATACTTCAATACAACACATTTATTTCTCAACATATAAACTTTAACAAATGTGTCAAGTGATGTTAGCTACATGTAAGAACTGGCTGGAAAAGATGTGAGAATTTCATCAACATAAATTTGGTTGTAGAAAAAAAAGTTTCCTTTAACCATCTTCTATAAACAAAAACAAATTATTCCATGTTTCTTTTTGCTTTCAGCAAGCCTTGATTAAAGGACATTCACCCTATAATCACGCTTCAAAAATCTTTTGACCTTTGCGTCCCATTGTTTTGTCTTGCTGGGGTAAAATTTTTGCTTATAGCTGCTCAGCACTCAGTCTCATCATTTACAGAAACTACTTCCCGATTGACACAATGCCTCTGCAGTGTAAATTGTGTAAATATTTGTAACAATAAACATATAACCAGGTGTCAATCGGTTACATGCATGTAAGAGTAAATAGCTTGTAATACTGAGGTAGTAAACATAGCAGTCTGATGATGTCAAGCCGCTCAGGAGATATTGTTGAGTTACATCTGGCTTTAGCCACTGTTGTCCCCAACTCATAGAGGTTTAAGAATTCATACTTCAGTGATAAGTGAGACAACAGAATATCACCAATATAATGTCCTATGATTCTTAGGGGTTCCTGAAAATGTGTTATGAACATAATTCCTTTTTTTTTTTTCTTTTTTTTTTAAATCATATAAAATCAATTTCTCTTTTTTCTTGTATTCTGATTACTTTTAGCTTTTAAATGTTGTTACACAGCATAAATACATAATGGAGTTATATCAGCATACAGCTATAGAGGTGCAGGACTTCACTTTAAAGAGAAAAATGAGGCCACAATAAGTAAATATGTGACAGAAGCAAAAAACAACAAAAGAGTTGACCAAATAAACCCTTTGCTATTGATCCGTACCACATTACTGACCTGAACTTGGTCCAGTATGTCCTGAACACGGGACAGAAGTTTCTTCCTCTGCTGATTCTGCCTCTCCACCTCCAGCTGAGCGGCCTTCCGCCTAAAGTCACATACTTCATTACGCTGCTCCGCACTCAACTGGAGAAAGAAAAAATCAAATTGTTCAGTAAAAGTGTTCTAGGAAATACATTTATGAGGGCTTTTGTTCAAATTCACAAAACGGGCCAAAACCTGGTTTCATTGTGTTTTATTCTAAGTGAATTGATTTATCAAACCATAGAGACAAATGCTTCCTTCAATTCAATTTGAAACCATTTGATTTTGTCCACCAGCTCAGAAACAGGCTTTTCATGCTCCCTCTGCCGCACAGCAACAGCAGGACAGTGACAGCTGTTTGGTCTCTTTGGGGAAACCAACAGAAAATCTTGTTATCTCAAATCAGAGCAACTTTGTGACAAGAAATAATGTGCTCTGATAGCTTTAGCAACATAACATTTTAGATATCTTGACTATCTTAAGATTCAAAGTTTCAGTAATTTGATTGATTTCCAGATTGCAAAATATACTCTTAAATGTTTAAGAGGCTGGTTTCTCTGCCTTTTCTGCACTTTGCTGTTACCACTTAGATATTTGCATTGAAGGTCTATTTTCGGTTTGCCTATCTGTATATTTCTTCCTGAAAAGTAAACCATTAACTAATTAGGGCCCGAGACTGACAACCGTGTGTTCGGCAAAGGCCCCCTTGAAATCTTAAGGATTATTTTTCCCGCCACTTCAACCCCAAATAACGTGCTTTCAGCTTGAGATAAACCCAAACACAATTAGCCACAAAATGCAGTCACTGTGAAAAACTTATGAATCAAGTTGTTCCACAAAAATATGGATTTTTTTTTGTGCATAAATATCATGCCAAGACCTACATGGAAGTCTCTTACAATCAGATTTAATCCTAACCAGGAAATTTGGAAATTTCAGCTTAAAGTCTGATTTTGACGATTTATACGATTTATGCTCCCTGAACTACTCTTACACAGTTTGAGCCCGATGAATCCTGGCATTGTCATCCTGGAATATGACCGTGCCATTAGGGAAGAAAAACTCCATCGATGGAATAACCTTCAGTATATTCAGGTAGTCAGCTGACCTCATTCTTTAGGCACATATATGTTGCTGAACCTGGACCGGAGCAACTGCAGCAACCCCAGATCATAGCACTGCCCCCACAGGCTTGTACAGTAGGCACTAGGCATGATGGGTGCATCACTTCACCTGCCTCTCTTCTTACCCTGATGGTTTCCCACCACCATTCCAGTTTTTAATAATGCATCTGACAGTTCTTAACCCAATTTTAGTCGTTTCTGCATCAATTTCCTATGATGTTTTCTCTGCTTGATGCCAATGATTTGACTGTTCTTTCGCCATGTTTTTCTAAGAAATGAGAAGTTACTAGTTGCATCAGCTTGGGTCAAATAACTTGTTTTCAGCTGAAAGATAAGTAATTAAGTTAAAGAAATATTCATTACCCATGGTTCCCATCTAAATTTGATTGAGTGTTTTCAGAGATTATTTTTAACATCTCGTGCTTTCCCGTCAGCAACAAACCACATGCCTGTTTGTTTTTTCTCACCAGTGGTAAAAGCACAGCTCTCCCATGGAAGCGGATGACAGAGCAAGCCTTGAGGGACTCCAGCGTCTCACATGTCTTCTTGAATCTCTCCCCTTCCTGCAGCACAGCCAAACTCCGCAGACAGAACTCCTCGTAGCTTTCCATCTCTGGACGCCTACACATCCACGGTCAGAGCAGCAAACACACACCATGTAGCCTCGTCGTCACCCTTCCTGTTATTAAACAAAGCGAGAATTAGATTGACCTCCACTGTTTATTGGACATGGGTGTGGATCAGCAGAGGGAACCATTTGGAATGATGTGTGAGAGAGAGCAGCAGAAATCTCCTGTCACAAAAGAGGGTCTGTGTGCCTTTAGAGGTTTTATCACACTCATCACATTCTTGACATTCCTCTCTATCAGACTTTGCTGGTGCCTGACTTCCATTTCCGTGTCTAATAGAAATGCAGACAGAATCCAGTGTCTGATCAATACACTTCTATTTCTGAATTACCTGTCAGCAAGATGGATGGTACAGACCTTTCACTCCTTTACTGCCAGGTAGCCTAGTGCATCACAGGGCGTGAATTAAAACACGTTTTTTTTTTTTCAATAAAGCTGCTTTAAAAAAAAATAATAATAAATGAACAGAAAATAAGGGTGCAGCTGTCAGAATGGGCACATAAGCTCATTCAACCTTATATACTCACTATGCTGATAGTAACCTTAAGGTCTCCACCTAATTACTGTAAACTGATTCATTACAACGTGACAACACTGTAACACTGAGACGGTCACATGTTTTTACCCTGCTATCACAAAACATGCGTCATATCAGCATTTTTATCACACATGAATGAAAATACCGGTTTTACAGCCTATTCCGAGGTCACAAAGACGTTTTAGTGCAGATGTGTCCGCACAGAACCACAGCTCGTAACGTTACACCGGCGTTTTTTGTCCGTTTCCTACCTCCACATTAGAGAAAAGGGACATATCCTTCCATTTCTCTCAAGCACGAGCGTTAGGACTCACGAAACCACCGCGTGGACACAACAAACCGGGGATGGACACGAAGCTCACCAGCCTTCTCTCAATCTCGGGTCCCCCATCATCATTATTACCATCATGTTCAACTCTTCCGGGGCTCCAACAGCGCCTCCTAGCAACAGTACATGGGCCGCGTTCCAATATGGTTCATGAGACCTATTCATGATAACTTTTCGTAAGTTTTAATCACCCACAATTCCATTCACTCAGCGAAAGGTAGCTACTTCAATGATAGTCAGTATATCCAAGGTTAAATGGCTGTACACGTCTACAATATACACGCAGGGTCAAGTCAAGGATGGAAGTTGAAGAGAAATGGAACGAGACCCATGTGGCACTACCGCCTCACCTTCCCATTCCAGTTAGTATTACAGATGACAGGATGCCTTTTGTTGAGGGTTTATCTAATTTGTTTTAATGTGGTTGGTTAAGTTGGTAATCTCTTCTCAGTATGTATACTATAAGCTATTTTTAAAACCTTTTTTAGACTTTAGATTGTGACTTAAGACCTATTTCAAGAGCAGGCCTGCAGATGAGTGAAGCAGATCTCTGGTCTTTTTAACAGTTTATTTTGTCAATGAGAAATGTATATTTTGAAATGTTGTAACAAAACAAATTCTAAACCATTTACTAAGCAAAAGAACTATTCCTGTAACAAAGTTCCAAGGCCTAACCCTGCTTTAAGGATCTTCTGGGATCTGGGGCCCTAAAAAAGTTGCCCAATTTTGCAAAGTCTTCAGCTAGATAATACTTTTTTTTTTTAAATAACAAAGCATAGGAAAATTACTGTAAATATCGATTATGAACAAAAAGCTTTCCTAATACAATGTAACTGACTGAGCTCAAAGTAATAACAAGAGTGCTAAACACTAACTCACTGGTTTTGTATTGTATCTGTCTTTTTCAGATGTTTTGTTTGTTTGTTTGTTTGTTTTGCGTAGTCTGTTGAAAGGGTTTGGTAGTGTTTTCTGCTTTTTGAGATCTCACCCCTGACAAGTTCCTTATTTAATAACAATAATAATCATAAAAATGATAAAAGTAAAATGACAAAAAAAAAA
>RPOG01004920.1:13584-38370 GCA_008086565.1 Thalassoma bifasciatum | reverse complement strand
TGTGTGTGTGTGTGTGTGTGTGTGTGTGTCTCAGGTTTACAGATCGTGTTGAACTCCATCATGAAGGCCATGGTTCCTCTGCTTCACATCGCTCTGCTCGTCCTCTTCGTCATCATCATCTACGCCATCATCGGCCTGGAGCTCTTCATCGGGCGAATGCACCGCACCTGTTACTGGATCGGGGGAGGTAACACACTCACACACACACACACACACACACACACACACACACACACACACACACATCAGTGTTATAACCTGATGGCGTTCTTCCTGACCTCCAGATAACTACGTGGACGATGACCCGGTGCCGTGTGCGTTCGCGGGTCACGGCCGTCAGTGCGTGGTTAACGGCACCGAGTGTCGTGGGCGGTGGGACGGCCCTAACGGCGGGATCACCAACTTCGATAACTTCTTCTTCGCCATGTTGACGGTGTTTCAGTGCATCACCATGGAGGGCTGGACCGACGTCCTCTACTGGGTGAGACGCACCGACCAATCAGACGCTCCTCACGGGTTAAGCCCCGCCCCCTGACCCCGCTAACGTGACTCTGTGTGTGTCTGCAGATGAACGACGCCATCGGCTTCGAGCTGCCCTGGGTTTACTTCGTCAGTCTGGTCATTTTTGGATCTTTCTTCGTCCTCAACCTGGTTCTGGGAGTCCTCAGCGGGTCGGTCCAAACTATCAAACTCTGGAAACTCTGAAAACTCTTAAAACTCTTAAAAACTGAAAAACTCTGAAAAACTCTGAAAAAAACTGAAAAAATCTTGAAAACTCTTAAAAAACCTTTAAAACTCTCAAAAACTTAAAAACTCAGAAAAAAACCTTAAACACTCAGAAAAAAATTCAGAAAAACTCAGAAAAAACACTAAAACCTTAAAAAAAAAAACTCAGAAAAAACCCTAAAAACTCTAAAAAAAACTCAGAAAAAACCTTGAAAAACTCAGAAAAAAACATAGAAACTCAGAAAAAACTCTGAAAAAACTGAAAAAACCTGAAAAACTCAGAAAAATATCTTCAAAACTCAGAAAAAAATCTTGAAAAACTCAGAAAAACTTAAAAACTCAGAAAAAACCTTAAAACTCTAAAAAAAAAACTCAGAAAAAAACTGAAAAACTCAGAAAAAAACTGAAAAACTCAGAAAAACTCAGAAAAAACTTAGAAAAAACGTAGAAAAAACGTAGAAAAAACCAGTAAAATTCTGATAAAAAAAAGTAAAAATTATGAGTGAAAAATATAAACTATGAGATAAATGGTCATATTATGAGATTGTAGGTGGAATAGTGAGATGAAAGGTCAAAATTTTCAGATAAAAATAAAATGAAAATTTGACACAAAAATCCAAATTAGGAGTAAAAGAAAATTATGGGATAAAAAGTCAAAATATGTGTTTATGATTCTTCCCTTGGGATGAAAAAACTATGTCTATTCTATAAACTATCTTATTATCTTTTCATTATTTAAAGTCAAAATTTTGCGATAATAAAAAGTTGAAATCATGAGACACAAAAGTCAAAACTCAGTCGACTTGTTGTGTTAGTTTATTCTGAACTTAATGTTAAAAATCAAACATCTTTGATTATATCTGTTCACTGATAAACTGTTTATTTACTGTCTGATAAATGATTATTGGCTGCAGAGAGTTCAGTAAGGAGAAGGAGAAGTTTGTTAAACCTGTTTTTTTAAAACTCTTTATCACAGAGAGTTCAGTAAGGAGAGGGAGAAGTTTGTTAAACCTGTGTTTTTAAACTCTTTATTACAGAGAGTTCAGTAAGGAGAGGGAGAAGTTTGTTAAACCTGTGTTTTTTTAAACTCTTTATTACAGAGAGTTCAGTAAGGAGAGGGAGAAGTTTGTTAAACCTGTGTTTTTTTTAAAAACTCTTTATCACAGAGAGTTCAGTAAGGAGAGGGAGAAGGCAAAGGCTCGTGGAGATTTCCAGAAACTGAGGGAGAAGCAGCAGATGGAGGAAGATCTTTGTGGATACATGGACTGGATCACTCAGGCTGAAGACATGGACGAACTGGACGAGGACGGGAACCCACGTAAGAAAAAACAAGAACCTGAGTCTGATCTGAGGATTTAACGGGAAAGAATGAGATTAAAGAAATAAGATAAAAGGAATAGAATAAGATCAGAAGAACAGATGGACAAATAGGACTGAGATCAAAGGGAATGAGTGATATCAAAGGACTAAAAGAATAGAATGAGATCACAGGAGTAGAAATAGATCACAGAAATGAGACCAAAAGAATAGAAAGAGATCAAACAAATAGAAAGAGATTTAAAAAGAGATCAAAGAAATTAGATCAAAGGAATAAAATAAGATCAAATGAATATGTAGAAAGGAATAGAATAATATCAACAGATCAAAAGAATAGAATAAGATCAAAGGAGAAAAATTGGATCAAGGAACAGAATAAGATCAAAGGAATAGAATGATATTAAAGAGATAAAGAAGTGAGATCAAAGAAACAGATCAAAGGACTGAGTTCAAAGGAATACAATGAGATCACAGGAGTAGAAATAGCTCAAGGAACAGAATAAGATCAGAGGAATAAGATTAGACCAAAGAAATGAGACCAAAAGAATAGAAAGAGATTGGAAAATTAGATTTAAAAAAATAGATCATAGGAATAGAATGAGATCAAAAGAGTAAAAGGACACAAAGAACTGAGATCAAAGGAATAAAATTAGATCAAAGGAATAAAATTAGATCAAAGGAATAAAATTAGATCAAATGAATATGTTGAAAGGAATAGAATAATTTCAACAGACCAAAAGAAAAGAATGAGATCAAAGGAATAGAATGATATTAAAGAGATAAAAAAGTGAGATCAAAGGAATTAGATCAAAGAAATATATCAAAGGACTGAGTTCAGAAGAATAGAATGAGATCACAGTTGTAGGAATAGATCAAGGAACAGAATAAGATCAAAATAATAAAATAAGACCAAAGAATGAGATCAAAAGAATGGAAAATGAGATCAAAGAAATTAGATCACAGGAATAGAATTAGATCAAAAGAGTTAAAGGACACATAGAACTGAGATCAAAGGAATAAAATTAGATCAAATGAACAAGTTAAAAGGAACAGAATAATATCAAAGGACCAAAATAATAGAATGAGATCAAAGGAATAAGATTAAAATCACAGGAGTAGAATTAGACCAAAGAAATGAGGTCAAAAAAAAATAATGAGGTCATTTATTTTTCTTCCTTTATGAGTTTGAAGTTTTCGGATGTGAGTTTGTTTGTTTTGTCTCTCGCTCAGATCGTGTTTCTGAAACTGAAGATTTTCCTCTTTGATGTTCGGGGTCAGAATCAGTGAAATCTTTGTTTCTGTTTCTATTTCTCTGCACGAACCGAATGTGAAGCAGCTCCTGAGAAACTGGTGCATATTCTAATCTCTCTCTCTCTCTCTCTCTCTTTCGCTCTCGCTCGCCCTCCGTCAGGTCCGTCTCTGGGCGATTTGTCCGATAAGAAGCGAGGGAAGTTCGGATGGTTCAGTCACTCTAATGAAACCCACGGTGAGTCCTGATGGTGACGATAACACGCTTTACATCAGCTCCGTTTAGAATAACTCTCTCTCTCACACACACACACACACACACACTCTGAGCTGTGTGTGTGTGTGTGTGTGTTTCTAAATGTAGAAACCTCTCTCTCTCTCTCTCTCTGTCCCGTTAATATCTGGGTCTCTGTCGGAGCTCATATCTCTCTGACCCTGATTCTCATCACGAGCTGTTTCTCTCTCCATCGCTTCGCAGCAGCCTCTCTCACGCTCACATGTTTGTGTATTTATCGCCATAACACACACACACACACACACACACACACACACACACAAACATAAAAAAAAAAAACTAAACCCTGTTGTCATGAAGACGGGGAATCTGAGGTAAAGTCAGATTCAACAAAAAAAACCTGAAATGAAGAAAAGGATGAAAAATGTCTGATAAAAATAAACACAAACACACTTCATAAATATATAGAGTCTTAAAAAAATAGAATTTAACAAACAGACTCTAATTAACATATTTTAACACTCCTGTTTGTGAAATAAACTCTGTTCCTAACATTTGAGACCTAAAAATAATATTCAGTCATGAGTTTATTTGTGTCTTTGACTGATGGATTATTTAGTTTTTAGGAGATAAAAACTGCATTTACAAAGAACTCAGCTCTTAATGTAGTTGTTGAGGATAAATTGACCCCTGAAATCAAATAACCATGAAACTGACACATTTTCGTCTTCATCATGTTTATAATATTGAATCTTAAATTAAATACTTAGTTTAGATTAAAAATATAATCATGTGCATATCAGAATGTCACATTATTTTATGTTGATAAAATCATCGACTGCTCTGACAAACAGTTTCATAAAGTTGTGCAAACTGAATGAAGACGTAAAATAATTTTCTTTTTTCTTATGATTTTTAACATTTTCTGAGTAAATGACGCACACACAGCTCAGCTGTTCACTCAGATTTAGAACTAAGTTAGAACAAAAGCAAAAAACACATGGGTGTTTAAACAAAAGACTGCCATACACAAAAAAGTCACTAGAAACAAAACTAGAAATCAAACATACCACACCTCATGGCTGTTCAGATCCCGGACGAGCCCCCATTTGTTACGCCCCAACTAAAAGTGGCCCTATGGGGCTAACAACAATCCACAAAAGATTCACATGAAAATACTTACACACCTCAACAATACAAAAAGGGATTTATTAAGAAAACACCAGGAACATAGTGCAACAACTAAAAGACAAAACAAAATCCCAAATTGAGAGGCAGCAGGGCAGCAGTCTTCATGCAGCCATAACAGTAGGAAAACAATCAGTCAGACACACAGCTACAATTACCAATGTTATTTTGCTTTATTTGTGACATGTTAGAACTGGATTTCATATGAACTAAGACTTTGGCCCAAATCCTAAATTAGAGAATAGTGACGCGGAATAATTAATGCTTAATGATGCATTAACTAAAGTTTATTAAGGATCCTATAATGTGAAGTGTTTAACTCCTGGAATAATCAATCAATCTTTATTTTTCCTGTCTGTCAGCGAGTCTTCCTGCCAGCGAAACGGCGTCTGAGAACACGGAGAACATCGACGAGGAACACACCAACTGCTGCCAGTCCTGCTGGTAACACACACACACACACACACACACACACACACACACACACACACACACACACACACACAGATTGAATACAGTGTGTTTTCCTTGGTTCACTAACGTGTCTGTGTCTGTTTTAGCTCAAAGATGATGAAGATCGGCTGCTGGTGAGTTCACTGACCATCTGATGATGTCACTTCCTGTTCCTCACACTCTCACTTGTTGACCTCTCTCTCTCTCTCTCTCTCTCTCTCTCTCTCTCTCTCTCTCAGTCGGACGTTGCGTCGGTGGAATCGCGTCTGTCGCAGGAACTGTCGCACCGCCGTCAAATCGGTGACGTTCTATTGGCTGGTTCTGCTGCTCGTCTTCCTCAACACGTCGCTCAGCGCCTCAGAGCACTACAACCAGCCGGACTGGCTCACACAGGTCCAAGGTAACACACACACACACACACACACACACACACACACACACTAATTACACGAACCAAGTCGACACAAATGTGTTTGAATGTCTCCTAAATGTAACCATGGTAACCATCCTCACCTGTGATCTATCTGCTTTAATCAGTGTGTGTGTGAATAAAAGCTCAGTGAGTTTCTGAGCTCCTCTTGCATCTTTCACTCAGTGCTGCACTGACATTTCTGGATTCTGAGTCATGAGGAAAGAAAAAGAATTGTCAAAGTTTCTGCAGGAAAAGTGAATCCAACTGTATAAAACAGGAAAGGGATATAAAAAGATATCCAAGGAACTGAGGATGCCAATAAGCAGAGTTCAAACTCTAATGAAGAAGTGGAAAATGAGGGATTCTGTTGAAACCAAACCACGGTCAGGTAGACCAACAAACATTTCAGCTACAACTGACAGGAAAATTGTTCTGGATGCAAAGAAAAACCCACAAATAACTTCAGCTGAAATACAGGACTCTCTGAAAGAATGTGGTCTCTGGACATTTTTCTCAAAATTTCCTTTTTTACTTAAACTTTTAATTTTTTTTATCTGAGAATTTTGACATATTGTCTCATATTTTTGACCTTTTAAGGTTTAGACTTCTCATCTAATAATTTTTATGTCATATCTCAAACTTTTTACTTTTATCATCTCAAAATTTCGACCTTTTATCTCATAATTAAGACATTACACGAACAATTTTGACTCTTATCTCATCATTTAGAACCTTTATCTCATTATTTAGAACCTTTATCTAATCATTTAGAACCTTTATCTCATTATTTAGAACCTTTATCTCAGTATTTAAAACCTTCATCTAATCATTTAGAACCTTTATCTCAGTATTTAGAACCTTTATCTAATCATTTAGAACCTTTATCTCAGTATTTAGAACCTTTATCTAATCATTTAGAACCTTTATCTCATTATTTAGAACGTGTATCTCATTATTAAGAACCTTTATCTCAGAATTTAGAACCTTTATCTCATCATTTAGAACCTTTATCTCAGAATTTAGAACCTTTATCTAATCATTTAGAACCTTTATCTCAGTATTTAGAACCTTCATCTAATTATTTAGAACCTTTATCTCAGTATTTAGAACCTTTATCTAATCATTTAGAACCTTTATCTCAGTATTTAGAACCTTTATCTAATCATTTAGAACCTTTATCTCATCATTTAGAACCTTTATCTTATTATTTCGAACCTGAATCTCATTGTTTGGAACCTTTATCTAATCATTTAGAAGCTTTATCTCATTATTTAGAACGTGTATCTCATTATTTAGAACCTTTATCTCATCATTTAGAACCTTTATCTCATTAATAAGAACCTTTATGTCATTATTTAGAACCTTTATCTCATTATTTAGAACGTTTATCTCATCATTTAGAACCTTTATCTCATTATTTAGAACCTTTATCTCATTTTTAGAACGTTTATCTCATCATTTAGAACGTTTATTTCATTATTAAGAACCTTTATCTCATTATTTAGAACCTTTATCTCATCATTTAGAACCTTTATCTCATCATTTAGAACGTTATCTCATTATTTAGAACGTTTCAATCATCATTTAGAACGTTTCAATCATCATTTAGAACCTTTATCTCATCATTTAGAACGTTATCTCATTATTTAGAACGTTTCAATCATCATTTAGAACCTTTATCTCATTATTTAGAACCTTTATCTTGTTATTTAGAACCTTAATCTCACTATTTTGACTCATCTCATAACTTGGCCCTGTCATCTTAAAAACAGACTTATCTCTAAATTTTGACTCAACCAGCACAAAAGACTTCAAGCTGTCACTGATGTTAAAGGGGAAATACACGCTGTTAAGAACTGGGGGAGGGAAACTTTTCATCAGGCTCATTCTGGAAGTTTCTGTTGTTGATCTAAAAAGAGTAAACACAGTTGTTTGTTAATAACAGAGTGACAGAAAAGTTTTTGTCTTTTCTTTCGTGTGTGTTCAGACATCGCCAACAAGGTGCTGCTGTCTCTGTTCACGGTGGAGATGCTGCTGAAGATGTACAGTCTGGGTTTGGCTCATTACTTCGTGGCGTTCTTTAACCGCTTCGACTGCTTCGTGGTGTGCGGCGGCATCATGGAGACCATCCTGGTGGAGCTGGAGATCATGCCTCCTCTGGGAATCTCCGTGCTGCGCTGCGTCCGTCTGCTCAGGATCTTCAAAGTGACCCGGTAAGAAAGCGAGAGACAGGTAACACATTACCCATCAGCCCCCCTGGTGCTCCCTGTGATGTCACTGTGTCTCTGCGCAGCCATTGGACGGCTCTGTCCAACCTGGTGGCGTCTCTGCTGAACTCCATGAAGTCCATCGCCTCCCTGCTGCTGCTGCTCTTCCTCTTCCTCATCATCTTCGCTCTGCTCGGCATGCAGCTGTTCGGGGGCAAGTTCAACTTCGACGAGACGCAGACCAAACGCAGCACCTTCGACGCTTTCCCGCAGGCGCTGCTCACCTGCTTCCAGGTAACGAGCCTGGTGACTGGCTGCAGTATAGGTCAAAAGCCCCGCCCCCTGGTGTCTGGCTGCTGTATAGGTCATAAGCCCCGCCCCCTGGTGTCTGGCTGCTGTTCAGGTCATAAGCCCCGCCCCCTGGTGTCTGGCTGCAGTATAGGTCATAAGCCCCGCCCCCTGGTGTCTGGCTGCAGTATAGGTCATAAGCCCCGCCCCCTGGTGTCTGGCTGCAGTATAGGTCATAAGCCCCGCCCCCTGGTGTCTNAGACTCTAGTGGACACTCAGGGAACTGCAGGTTATTTAACATGGAGCTCTATGGGACTGACTCACTGCTGGAGACAGACTCTAGTGGACACTCAGGGAACTGCAGGTTATTTAACATGGAGCTCTATGGGACTGACTCACTGCTGGAGACAGACTCTAGTGGACACTCAGGGAACTGCAGGTTATTTAACATGGAGCTCTATGGGACTGACTCACTGCTGGAGACAGACTCTAGTGGACACTCAGGGAACTGCAGGTTATTTAACATGGAGCTCTATGGGACTGACTCACTGCTGGAGACAGACTCTAGTGGACACTCAGGGAACTGCAGGTTATTTAACATGGAGCTCTATGGGACTGACTCACTGCTGGAGACAGACTCTAGTGGACACTCAGGGAACTGCAGGTTATTTAACATGGAGCTCTATGGGACTGACTCACTGCTGAGGACAGACTCTAGTGGACACTCAGGGAACTGCAGGTTATTTAACATGGAGCTCTATGAGGATTTTAAAAGTCATATTTTTAAGCTCAGTCAAAATTTTAAGAATTAAATCAAAATACTGAAATAAGTCAAAATTTGAGGTTAAAAGTTAACTTCAAGATGCAAGTCTAAATTTCGGGAAATTAGAGAATTGTATGATTAAAAACCAACATTTTGAGATCAGAACTCAAAATTTTGAAATAAATAGTTAATATTTTACTTTAATAAGTCAAAATGTTTTGATGGAGAGTCATAATTTTTGAGATAACAGTAACTTGTTTTATGTCAATAATGAATTTTTTTTTCTCTTTTATTCTAACTTTCTAATTTCTAAGTTCATATATTAAGTTTGTTTCTATTATTATTATTATTCTGTTCTTTTTTATAATTGCATTTTTGCACTTTGGTTGTGACAATAAAATTTCCCTGATGGGAAATCATTAAAGAATATTCTATTCTATTCTAAATAACCAGAAAAACATTGAGATAAAAAGTATAACTATTTAAGATGAGTCCAACTTTCAGATGAAAAGTTAAAATTTTAGAGAAAAGCAAAGACTTTATGATATAAAACTCCAAAACACTGTGGGAAGAAAACTCTAGTGGACACTCAGGGAACTGCAGGTTATTTAACATGGAGCTCTATGGGACTGACTCACTGCTGGAGACAGACTCTAGTGGACACTCAGGGAACTGCAGGTTATTTAACATGGAGCTCTATGGGACTGACTCACTGCTGGAGACAGACTCTAGTGGACACTCAGGGAACTGCAGGTTATTTAACATGGAGCTCTATGGGACTGACTCACTGCTGGAGACAGACTCTAGTGGACACTCAGGGAACTGCAGGTTATTTTACATGGAGCTCTTTGGAGACTGTGCTTCCTCGGTGTTTAAGGTCCTCAGCCTTTGTCAGACATCCTGCTGAACGTCTTCTTGGCCATCGCTGTGGATAACCTGGCAGGAGGAGACGGAGACGACAAGAAGGAGGAGTGAGTGAAGGAGTGATGGAGGTGAAACAAACAGGAAGTGAACAGAGTGATGTCACAGGTCTCACGTTGTTGTTGTTGTTTCCTGCAGGAAAAAGGCGGAGGAGGGCGAGGAGGGCGAGGCCGGGGTGGAGGGGGAAGTGAAGGTAAAGCTGAGGTCTGAGTTTAACCATAAACGCCGTCACGAGTCCAAAACGCCGTCAGAGTGATGATGTTTGTGTCTGCAGGTGGAGGTGGATGAAGACACAGAGTACGAGGAGGAGGAGGAGCTTCCTGAGGGCGAGGACGGTCAGTGAGGAGCGCCACCGAGGAATAATGGACAAAACAAATACGATAAAAGAGATAAAAAAAAATTAGTTCTGTGGCTCCTCCACATTCTCTCTGTTGCACTATTTAATTTAAATGCATATTTTATATTTCCAATATTTCTATAACTCAATTCAATTCTACTTTATATCTGTTTTTTATGTTTTAATGTTTATTCTTACTTGTTTTTGTACAGAGAGTTTAAACCAAAGTCAAATTCTTTGTTTGTTTCTCAAAGATATTTGGCAAAAAAGCTGATTTTGATTCTGAAACATGAGGATGAACATCGCACAAACACGACTGACTTTTTGACTTTTTGACTTTTTATGTGAGTTAATGACTTTTTTTAATGTAAGTTTATGACTTTTTTTATGTAAGTTCATCACTTTTTTATGTAAGTTTATGACTTTTTTATGTAAGTTTATGACTTTGTTCTTGAAAGTTAATGACTTTTTTATGTAAGTTTATGACTTTTTTATGTAGGTTCATGACTTTTTTATGTAAGTTCATGACTTTTTTATGTAAGTTTATGACTTTTTTATGTAAGTTTATGACTTTTTTATGTAAGTTTATGACTTTTACGCAAGTTTATGACTTTTTATGTAAGTTTATGACTTTTATGCAAGTTTATGACTTTTTTTGTGACACTACTTTTATGACAGGACTAAAAAAATACTCCCACTCTGCCCCCCCCCCCCCCCCCCCCCCNAGATGGAGCAGTACAGTTGAACCTGGCTGACCTGGCCCCCCCCAAAGAGAAAGTTCTCCCCATCCCAGAGGGCAGCGCCTTCTTCTGCCTCAGCAAGACCAACCCGTGAGTTAGCCTCGTTAGCATCGTTAGCATTGTTAGCATTTTTAGCATCATTAGCATTGAGAGCTAACCCCCCCCCCCACTCTTCACCCCCCCCTGCAGGATCCGTGTCTTCTGTCACTACCTGATCCACCACCATATCTTCACCAACCTCATCCTGGTCTTCATCATCCTCAGCAGCTGCTCATTGGCTGCTGAGGATCCAATCAGAGCGCACTCCTTCAGGAACAACGTGAGTCCATCACACCGCACCTGGGGGGGGGGGGGGGGGGGGGGGGGGGGGTTATTTGGAGTGGGGGGTCAGGGTGTAAACTGTGAACCAATCACAGGAGGTTTTATGATGAGTGATGATGATTATAAGTGCAGAAACTTTGTTTTTCTCAGTCACAACAAGCTGCAACTGAAAGACACTTAGAAAAGTAGAAATTTATTCATTCATTAGAAAAGTAAAACACTACGACAGAGAATTAGGACCAAGCTAAGAAAAGAAAGAAGAAAAAATAAATAAATAATGGGAATAAAGTGGCAAACTAACAAAAAGAAAGTAAAACAATTCGAAGGATTAAAGCCGACTTTATTCTCTTAGGTGAACAACTTTTGACTTGTTTTTGAATTTTTTTCTTGTAAGTTTAGAACTTTATCGTCAAAAATATATGATTTTATTATCTTGAGTCGATGACTTTATTTTTGTAATTTTACAACTTTTTTCTTGGAAGTCTACAACTTAATTGTCGTTATTTTTTGCCTTTGTAGTGTGAGTTTATGACTGTTTTCTCTTAAGTTTACAACTTTATTCTCCTAAGTTTATTACGATATTCTCCAGAGGTTACGCATTTATTCTTGTAAGTTTATGATTTTTTCCGTATACATTTTCGACTTTATTTGAAATTTATGACTTAATCCCCCAAATTTTTGACTTTATTTTGAAATTTATAACTTAATTCTCGAAAGTTTGACTTTTTTATGTAAGTTTATGACTTCGTTGTCATAAATTTTCAACTTTATTTTGAAATTTCTGACTTTATCCTCATGAGGTTTCGACTTTATTCTCTTACTTTTTGACTTTAGTCTCTCTCACCTGTTTCCTGTTCGCTTTAAGGTGAAATCCTTTCAATATGTTGTTGTGTCCAATGTTAGCTTTGTTAGCCATGTCGCTGCATTAGCATGATGCTAACCTATGGTTTCCTCTCTGGTGCTGGTTAGCGCCGTTAGCTGCTCAGTCTTAGTGGAGACAGATCTTAAAATCCTCACAGCGATGATGGAACGACACGTTTATGTTGTTGTTTACGTTCTCACACAGGGAACATCGGGGCTAGCACCAGTTAGCATTGAGATGCTACGGACTGCTAACAGCTTAATCCTTGTATGTAAACAATGTAACCATGGTTACAGACACATAGAGGTACATAAAATGTAAAAACTGCTGCAAACTTAACCAGTTTGGTGTCTATGAAAAACAAATTAGGCATAAAAAAAGTGACAGTGAGCAGAAAATAAGATAAAAAAGATCAACAGACAGAACTAATGCAACGATGATGATGATGATGATGATGGTGATGATGATGATGAAGATGATGATGATGATGAAGATGATGATGATGAAGATGATGATGATGATGATGATGAAGATGATGATGATGATGATGATGATGATGAAGATGATGATGATGATGATGATGAAGATGATGATGATGATGATGATCATGATGATGATGATGAAGATGATGAAGATGATGATGATGTTGATGATGATGATGCCGCTGGTTCACCTCTGTGGTTTGAGGCGAAGGGGGCGGGGCTTCAGCAGATTACACAGCAGAAGTGGGTCAGTGACTAACCCGGTTAAAACACACGGAGAGCAAATCACCAGTTTACCGTCTGATCCTGAGAACACACACACACACACACACACACACACACACACACACACACACACACACACACACACACACACACACACACACAGGGCGCAGTGTGAGTTATAAATAAAGTCGTCTCAGTCCGTCTGTGGTTGGTCAGAGCCTCTCTGGCTGCTGATTGGTCGGTTTCACTTTGACTGAGCCGTGATGATAAACTTGTTTGTCGTTTCCTGAACATGAACATTTTTAAAGAGTTGAAGAATAATTTTACAGTGAATCGAGCGTTGAAGCAGCTCCACGGTGTTTCTCTCTGGATCCGGTCTGACGGGTGAAGGGGGGTCAGATATGTGGTCACTTCCTTTGTGTGAAGGGGCCCTCTGATTGGTCAGACTTATCTGAGGAATTTCCACATGAGAGCAGAGACAGTGACATAGATCGATTAAAAAGAACGTAAACAGTTTCTTACATGAAGTGGGAAAAAGGAGCATTAACTCCCAAATACACGGCTCCGGCTCCGTTCAGAATCTGCTCTGGCTCCGCTCAAGCTCCGGTTCCGCTCCGGCTCCAATCCAGCTCCACTCCGGCTCCGGCTCCTGCTCCACTCCGGCTCCGCTCCGGCTCCAGCTCCGGCTCCAGCTCCGCTCCGGCTCTGCTCCTGCTCCGGCTCCACTCGTGCTCCGGCTCGTGCTCCGGCTCCACTCCGGCTCCACTCCTGCTCCGCTCCGGCTCCGCTCCGGCTCCGCTCCAGCTCCACTCCAGCTAGACTCCGGTTCCACTCTGGCTCCACTCCGGCTCCGGCTCCACTCCGGCTCCGGCTCCGCTCCGGTTCCACTCGGGCTCCACTCCGGTTCCACTCTGGCTCCACTCCGGCTCCGCTCAAGCTCCGGCTCCGCTCCTCCTTGGCTCCGGCTCCGGCTTTGCTCCTGCTCTAGCTCCTGCTCCGGCTCCGGCTCCGCTCCGGCTCTGCTCCGTCTCCGCTCCGGCTCCGTCTCCGCTCCGTCTCCACTCCGGCTCACACCTTCCTATCGTTGCCAGATCTCAGACAAAAGCATCAAAGTCTCATAAACCAGATGAAGGTTTTTATTTTGCACTGAGCAAAAAAAAAAAAAAAAAAAGGGACAGGAAGTAGATCGGTCTGAGTGATGAATTTCAGGTCGTCACTGTTTCTCTGACTGTTTGTTTGTTTGTTTGTTTGTTTAGATCCTGGGTTACGCAGATTACGCCTTCACCTCCATCTTCACCATAGAGATCATGTTAAAGGTAAAACCAGGTCACTGCAGCTTCAGACTCCGTTTCTCTGTTTCTGATGTTTTAACTCCGCCTCTTTCGCTCCGTCTCGTGGTCAGATGACCGTCCACGGCGCCTTCCTCCATCAGGGCTCGTTCTGCAGAAACTGGTTTAACCTGCTGGATCTGCTGGTGGTCAGCGTCTCTCTGGTCTCCTTCTTCCTGCAGTTAGTATCTCACACACACACACACACACACACACACACACACACACACACACAAAGCTTTTTCCTCAAACCATCGTTATTTATAATAAAGCAAAGCTGCTCTGAGAAAATGACATTATTCTGATTATTTACCAAACTCAGTCTAGAGTCTGAGATAAAAAGTCAAATATTAGAATAAGTTACATTTTTGAAATTGAAAACATTTTTTTCAGGTCCTACGAAGAATAAAAATATCCTAACACAGGCAAATCTAAATTTCCACCACATAAGCCATTGAATTTAGGCACCACAGGGTTAATATGGGCAAAAAATAAAATATATCTTCAAAGAGTCAGTTTGTCATTTTTATATTTCTAACAGGCTGAAATGTTTTTTTTTCACTCTTTATGTTTCTATTATATTGTTATATTGTATTCTAAATGTTCCTTTAATCAGTACCTGTCAGTGCTGCCCCCTGCTGGTAGAATCAGCAGCTGCAGCTCCATGAACACACAGACGTCAGACCCTTCAAAATAAAAGCCTGAATGAATAATGATATTATCTTACCTTTAGTTTGAGTTAATTTAATATGAAAACTGACTCTCTCTCTCTCTCTCTCTCTCTCTCCCTCTCTCTCTCTCTCTCTCTCTCTCTCTCTCTCTCTCTCAGTTCCAGTGCGATCTCCGTGGTGAAGATTCTTCGTGTTCTCCGAGTTCTTCGACCTCTCAGAGCCATCAACAGAGCAAAAGGACTGAAGGTGAGTTTGACCCCGAGGTCAGAGAAGGTCTGAAAAAAACCTGATCACAGTTTAACCTGTGTGTGTGTGTGTGTGTGTGTGTGTGTGTGTGTGTGTGTGTGTGTGTGTGTGTGTGTGTAACAGCACGTGGTCCAGTGTGTGTTCGTGGCCATCAGGACGATCGGGAACATCATGATCGTCACGACTCTGCTTCAGTTCATGTTCGCCTGCATCGGAGTCCAGCTCTTCAAGGTCAGACCCTGATCCTGGTCCACTTTAGACCCTGATCCACTTTAGACCCTGATCCACTTTAGACCCTGATCCACTTAAGACCCTGATCCACTTTAGACCATGATCCACTTTAGACCATGATCCACTTTAGACCCTGATCCACTTTAGACCATGATCCACTTTAGACCCTGATCCACTTTAGACCCTGGTCCTGGTCCACCTTAGACCCTGATCCACTTTAGACCCTGATCCACTGTAGACCCTGGTCCTGGTCCACTTTAGACCCTGATCCACCTTAGACCCTGGTCCTGGTCCACTTTAGACCCTGATCCACTTTAGACCCTGATCCACTTTAGATCCTGATCCTGGTCCACTTTAGTCCCTGATCCGTTTTAGACTCTGATCCACTTTAGACCCTGGTCCTGGTCCACTTTAGACCCTAGTCCTGGTCCACTTTAGACCCTGATCCACTTTAGACCCTGAACCACTTTAGACCCTGGTCCACTTTAGACCCTGATCCACTTTAGACCTTGATCCACTTTAGACCCTGATCCACTTTAGACCTTGATCCACTTTAGACCCTGATCCACTTTAGACCCTGATCCTGGTCCACTTGAGACCCTGATCCACTTAAGACTCTGATCCTGGTCCACTTGAGACCCTGATCCACTCTAGACCCTGATCCACTATAGACCCTGAACCACTTTAGACCCTGATCCTGATCCACTTTAGACCCTGGTCTAGTTTAGACCCTGATCCACTTTAGACCCTGATCCACTTTAGACCCTGATCCTGATCCACTAAAGACCCTGATCCACTTTAGACCCTGATCCACTTTAGACCCTGATCCACTTGAGACCCTGGTCCTTGTCCACTTTAGACCCTGGTCCACTTTAGACCCTGATCCACTTGAGACCTTTGTCCTGGTCCATTTTAGACCCTAGTCCTGGTCCACTTTAGATCCTGATCCACTTGAGACCCTTGTCCTGATCCACTTTAGACCCTAGTCCTGGTCCACTTTAGACCCTGATCCACTTTAGACCCTGGTCCACTTTAGACCCTGAACCACTTTAGACCCTGGTCCACTTTAGACCCTGGTCCACTTTAGACCCTGATCCTGATCAACTTTAGACCCTGATCCTGGTCCACTTTAGACCCTAATCCACTTTAGACCCTGATCCACTTGAGACCCTGATCCACTTTAGTCCTTGATCCACTTTAGACCCTGGTCCACTTTAGATCCTGGTCCTGGTCCACTTTAGACCCTGATCCACTTTAGACCCTGATCCACTTTAGATCCTGATCCTGGTCCACTTTAGTCCCTGATCCGTTTTAGACTCTGATCCACTTTAGACCCTGGTTCTGGTCCACTTTAGACCCTAGTCCTGGTCCACTTTAGACCCTGATCCACTTTAGACCCTGAACCACTTTAGACCCTGGTCCACTTTAGACCCTGATCCACTTTAGACCTTGATCCACTTTAGACCCTGATCCACTTTAGACCCTGATCCTGATCCACTTTAGACCCTGATCCACATTAGACCCTGATCCACTTTAGACCCTGATCCACTTTAGACCCTGATCCTGATCCACTTTAGACCCTGATCCACATTAGACCCTGATCCACTCTAGACCCTGGTCCTGCAAAAAGTTACAGTTCCAACACAATTTAAAATTAACAACTTTAAAAACCCCCCACTGATTTAAGAATCTCAGGAAACAGTTCCTGCCGACAGCACCAAAGAACCAGAACCTGCTTCAATGACCCTGAAATGAGACGTACCTGTACAGGTGTTTGTTGAGGTCATGTGACCTGTGGTGACGCCTCACTTCCTGTTTCTGTTTCAGGGAAAATTTTACCGCTGCACGGACGAAGCCAAACACACACCTGAGCAGTGCAAGTGAGTGTTTGACCTTTGAACTCTGAGACGCTGCTTCACTGCCGAGGTATGACATCACTGAGTGTGTGTGTGTGTGTGTGTGTGTGTGTGTGTGTGTGTGTGTGTGTGTGTGTGTGTGTGTGTTCAGGGGGACCTTCGTCGTGTACAAAGATGGCGACGTGAACCACCCGATGGTCCGGGAGAGGATCTGGCAGAACAGCGACTTTAACTTCGATAACGTGCTGATGGGGATGATGGCGCTATTCACCGTCTCCACCTTCGAGGGCTGGCCAGCGTGAGTCTAAAAACTTATTTTAAAAAAGTTCTTTGAAAATGGATAAAAACATATTTCTGAGAGAAGAATTATGTTTTCTAACAGATTTCAGTAGTTGACCAACATTTCAAAGTTTTTAGGTTCATTATTTTTTAGTATTTTTAATTTGAGCACCCAAAAATGTCAGGTGGTGCAACCAAATATATGAAAATATATTTATATGTTCCTGTTATTTTTTCTGTGTGAAATTATTGGCAAGTATCTCTCAAGTGTCTGTAGTGACTCATACATTTTCATTTTGTGTGTTTCATTTCTTTNAGCATAAAATAATGCCACTGTATTTTTAATTTCCATTTACAATAACTGACATTCAATTTTTAGAGTTTAATTACTGTGGATACTTGTCAGGACGGTTGCACCACCTGACATTTTGGGGGTTTGAGGAACCAAAACACAAAAAAACATGTTATATTTTAATAGTTTAAAGATGTGTTCAAATAACACAGGTTTCATAGAATAAAGAAATACATGTGATGAAATACTCAATTCATGATGGAAGGAAATATTGCACTCGGACACAAAAAAAGGGGACGTCACCTCATTGACCCACACACACACACACACACACACACACGCACACACACACTCACACACACACACTCTCTGATTTAACCCCTGTGTGTCCAGACTTCTGTACAAAGCCATCGACGCCAACGGCGAGAACTCAGGTCCGATCTACAACTACCGCGTGGAGATCTCCATCTTCTTCATCGTCTACATCATCATCATCGCCTTCTTCATGATGAACATCTTCGTGGGTTTCGTCATCATCACCTTCAGGGAGCAGGGAGAGCAGGAGTACAAGAACTGTGAGCTGGACAAGAACCAGGTACCAAACATGGTCCAGAGAGTCCAGAGAGTCCACGTGGAGCCACAGAGTCCTGCAGCTTCTAGCTTATCTAACTCTGTGTGTGTGTGTGTGTGTCTGTGTGTGTGTGTGTGTGTGTGTGTGTGTGTGTGTGTGTGCAGCGGCAGTGTGTGGAGTACGCCCTGAAGGCTCAGCCCCTCAAACTCTACATCCCCAAGAACCCGGTCCAGTATAAGTTCTGGTCCATCATCAACTCCACAGGCTTCGAGTACGTGATGTTCGTCCTGATTCTGCTCAACACGGTGACGCTGGCGGTTCAGGTGAGGAACGCACGCCACGTTCTGGAGGTCCAGGAGGTCCGGGGGGTTCTGGTCCTGGTGGTCTGGGAGGTCCAGGTCCTGGTTCTGGACTCATGCTGTGCTGTGTTTGTGTGTTGCAGCATTACGAACAGTCAAAGACCTTCAGCCACATCATGGACATCCTGAACATGGTTTTCACCGGACTCTTCACCGTGGAGATGGTTCTCAAACTGCTCGCGCTCAGACTGAGGGTAAGGAACCAGAACCAGACAGAACCAAACAGAACAAACAAAGGCCAACAAGAACTAACAAGAACCAATGAGGACAAACCACAACAATCAGAAAACGACCAAACCAACCAAAACCATCAAGAACTCACCAGAACTAAAGAAAACCAACTAAAAAAGCAATGAGAACTAACCAGAACCACCAAAAACTAACTACACTGCAAAAACTGAAATCTAAGCAAGTCATTCTGTCTTATTTGTAGTAAAAATGTCTTATTGTTCTTAATTTGAGCCACATTCACCAGACCAGGTCATAAAAATGTCTTATTTCAAGTTTTTTAAGACTAAAATGAGGTGTAAATAGCTTGTAACAAGTCAAAAAAATCAGCCAATGGGATAAGACGAATTCACCCGGGAAGTTTCTTGAAATTAGAAAGATGTCTTAAAACAAGAATCTTTTATCTTATCCCATTGGCTGATTTTTTTTTGACTTGTTACAAACAATTGATGCCTCATTTTTGTCTTTAAAAAACTTGAAATGAGACATTTTTATGACCTGGTCTAGTGAATGTGGCTCAAATTAAGAACAATAAGAGAAATTGGACTAAAAATAAGACAGAATGACTTGATTAGATTTCAGTTTTTGCAGTGTAAATATAATCAAAACCTACCAAAACCCACCAGAACCCACCAGAATTCAAGAAGACCAACCAAAAAACCATTAAGAACAAATCAAATCCAACGAGACCCAACAAGAACTAACAAAAGAAACAACATTAACCATCAAGAACTAACCAAAATGAATCAGGATCAACCAAAACCCACCAGAACTCAAGGAAACCAACCAAAAACAAACAGTGAGAACTAACCAGATATAATCAAAACCAACCAGAACCGACCAAAAGACCATTAGGAACTTACAAAAAACAACTAGAACTACCAAGAACTGACCAAAAACAATCAGAACCAACAAGAACCACTCAAAACTGACCAGCACAAACAAGAGCCAACCATAACCATCAAGAACTAACCAAAACTAATCAAGATCAACCAAAACCCACCAGAACTCAAGAAAACCAACCAAAACCAATAATGAGAACTAACCAGAACCACCAAGAACCACCAAGAAAAAACCAAATAAAATCAAAAACAATCAGAACCAACCAGAACTAATGAAAACCAACCAAAAAACCATTAAGAACAAACCAACAAGAAGTAACTAAAGAAACAACATTTACCATCAAGAACTAACCAAAACCAACCAGGAGTCAAGAAAACCAACCAAAAACAAAAAACCATTAGAAACGAACCAAAACCAACAATAACCAACCAGAACCAACCAGAACTAATGAAAAACAACCAAAAAAACATTGAGAACCATTCAAAACCAACCAAAACCAACCGAAACTTAGCCAGTCAACCAAAACTCATAAGAACTTACCCAAACAATGAAAACAGTCCCAGAACCTTTGGGAGTCGACCTAAACTTTTTAATCTCAAGATTTTGAGTTTTCATCCTAAAATGACAACATTTAACACTTTAATTTTTGAGTTTTTATCTAAAATTTTAAGATTTTCATAAATTTTTTTGACCTTTTGTTTGAAAACGTTGTTTGTCCTGACAACTTCTTTTTCTCAAAACTTAATTTAATCCCACATTGACTTTTTATCCAAAATTTTGACTTTTTATCCAAAATTTCAACTTTATCTCACAATTTTGACTCTTGATCAAGATTTTTCAACTTTTTTTGCATCAAGATTTTGAGTTTTTATCTCAAAATAATGACATTTTATACAATAATGTTTGACTTTCTAGATCAAATTTTAAGATTTTTACTGAAATTTTTGACCTTTTGTTTCAAAATGTTGTTTGTCCTAACAACTTCTTTTTCTCAAAATTAAATTCAATCTCACATTGACTTTATATCCAAAATTTTTACTCTTTATCTAAAATTTCAACTTTATCTCAAAATTTTGACTTTTGCTCAATATTTTTCAACTTTTTTTGCATCAAGATTTTGAGTTTTTATCTCAAAATTTACGCTTTAATTTTTGACTTTATATCAAAAATTTAAAGATTTTTACCAAAATTTTTGACCTTTTGTTTAAAAAAAGTTGAGTTTTCCTAACAAAGTCTTTTTCTAAAGATTTAATTTAATCTCACATTGACTTTTTATCCAAAATTTTGACTTTTTATCCAAAATTTTGACTTTTTATCCAAAATTTTGACTCTTTATTTAAAATTTGACTTTTTATCCAAAATTTTGACTTTTTACCAACCAATGAGCTTTGAGCTACAAACCAGGGACAGGAAGTCAGACAGGAAGTGAGTCAGACAGGAAGTGAGTCACACTGTGATCTAAACGCCAAACACGTCACAGAATCCGTCTTTTCTCGCAGCATTACTTCATCGACGCCTGGAACTCCTTTGACGCCCTCATCGTGGTCGGCAGCGTGGTGGACATCGTGGTCACGGAGTTCAGCGTGAGTACGAAAACAAAACAAACTGTTTAATTCGCCGCCCCCTGGTGGCGCCGGAGGGAATAACGCCTCCTTTTCTCGCTCAGAGCGGCGAGGACAGCTCTCGCGTCTCCATCACCTTCTTCCGTCTGTTTCGAGTGATGCGATTGGTCAAGCTGCTGAGTAAAGGGGAGGGGATTCGGACCCTGCTGTGGACGTTCATTAAGTCCCTGCAGGTAAGAGGGCGGGGCTTAAACAGAAGGGGGCGTGGCCTGTCAGCGGTCTAACTCTCTCTCTCTGTGTTCAGGCGCTGCCGTACGTCGCTCTGCTCATCGCCATGATCTTCTTCATCTACGCCGTCATCGGGATGCAGGTGAGAGCGTGCTCGGTGTGTCCTTAAGGTGGCGCTCTGACCACGCCTCTAACCACGCCCCTCTCTCTCTCGTATCTCGCTCCGTCAGACGTTCGGGAAGGTGGCGATGCAGGATCACACTCAGATCAACAGGAACAACAACTTCCAGACGTTTCCTCAGGCCGTGCTGCTGCTGTTCAGGTCAGGACGCCACGACGACCACGACCACGACCGTGACCTCAGAGTCCTCATCCCTGTGTGTGTGTGTGTGTGTGTGCAGGTGTGCCACAGGTGAGGCGTGGCAGGAGATCATGTTGGCGAGTCAAGGTCCATTTGCGACACTGGGACTCAGGCTGATGCTTGGGCCTCTTCTTAAATGGACACCTTCGTTGAAGCGGTAGCAAATGAAGTAGTCGAAGAAGTACGACACACGATTCCTGGTAACACACACACACACACACACACACACACACACACACACACACACACACACACACACACACACACACACACACACACACACACACACCTGTACACTAGAGTGACCACAGCCCCAAAGATCCTCAAAGACGACAAAGTAGCTTCATAACATTAAACATTTATTTAAGATTTTACTGTTTGAAGAAACATTTTATTAAATGGAAACATAAATAATGTACAGAAAAACATTTATGACAGTTAAAATATAAAAAAAAACTGACTAAGGTCTGTACATTAGGTCACATTAAGTCACTATAAATTAGAAAAAAAGGTGAAATTTTGACTTTATCTCATAATTTTCAGAATCAGAATCCAGCAGCATCCGTGAATCACTCTGTAGGAAAAAATATTTAAAGACATTAGGAAATATCTATTAAAATGTTGATGTGTGATTATATAATTTTGACTTTTCATCCAAATTTTGATTTTTTTATCAAAAGTTTTAATCATTTCTTTGGGAAATTTTGACTTTGTGCCAAGAACTCTTTTTACTATTTATCTTAAAATTATCGCATCATTTTGACTTTTCACCAAAACTTTGCCTTTGTCTCAAAATTTTGAATTCTGATCAAGGATTTTTAACTTTCTTTGCATCAAGATTTTGAGTTTTTATCTCATAATAATGACATTTTACACAATAATGTTTGACTTTCTAGATAAAATTTTAAGATTTTTACTGAAATTTTTGACCTTTTGTTTCAAAACATTGTTTGTCCTAACAACTTCTTTTTGTCTAAATTTGGACTTTTTATCCAAAATTTCAACTTTATCTCACAATTTTGACTTAACATTGAAATTTTGACTTTTTAATCTCAAGATTTTGAGTTTTTATCTTAAAATGACAACATTTAACGCTTTAATTTTTGACTTTATATCTAAAATTTTAAGATTTTTACCAAAATTTTTGACCTTTTGTTTAAAAAAAAGTTGAGTTTGTCCTAACAAAGTCTTTTTCTAAAGATTTAATTTAATCTCACATAGACTTTTTATCCAAAATTTTGACTTTTTATTTAAAATTTTGATTTTTTAATCTCAAGATTTTGAAATTTTAATCTCAAAATGTTGACATCTCACTGTGTAATTTTGACTTGCCATCTTAAATCAAAGGTCTGTGGAACAAACAGAGAAAAACCAAAAAAAAAAAAAATTTGGAATATTTTATAAAATCTCATCCAACAATATTTTACCGCCAAAAAAGGAGGAACATGCACACACACACCTGTACGCACACCTGTATGACCACCTGTACACACACCTGAACACGCACCTGTACACACACCTGTACACACACCTGTACACACACCTGTATAAACACTCAAACACTCTTTTGTTTCCTCAGATCATTAACTTGTTCGTCGCCGTCATCATGGATAACTTTGACTATCTGACACGTGATTGGTCGATTCTGGGGCCACATCATCTGGACGAGTTCAAGAGAATCTGGTCTGAATATGATCCAGAGGCAAAGTGAGTGTGTGTGTGTGTGTGTGTGTGTGTGTGTGTGTGTGTGTAGGGGCAGGATCAAACACCTGGACGTGGTCGCTCTCCTCAGGAGGATCCAGCCTCCTCTGGGCTTTGGGAAACTCTGTCCTCACAGAGTCGCCTGTAAGGTGAGAGAACACACACCTGCACACAGGTGACATCATTCACAGGTAACACACACCTGTGGGCTAAGCTCCTCCCCCCTGCTCTTCCTCAGCGCCTGGTGGCGATGAACATGCCTCTGAACGCCGACGGGATGGTCACCTTCAACGCCACGCTGTTCGCTCTGGTCCGCACCGCGCTCAAGATCAAAACTGAAGGTATCTGATTGGATGACGCAGGGTGATGTCATCATTAAAGGGAACAATGTCATTGGTGGTTTAACATCATTAACCTGTGACTCCGCCCACTCTGTGATGTCACAGGTATACCTGACCAGGAGAACGAGGAGCTGAGGGGGATCATCAAGAAAATCTGGAAGAGGATGAAACCGAAACTGTTGGACGAGGTCATTCCACCGCACGAAGGTACACACACCTGTACACACCTGATACACACCTGATACACACCTGATACACACACCTGACACACACACCTGATACACACCTGATACACCTGTAACACACCTGATACACACACCTGTAACACACCTGTAACACACCTGACACACACCTGACACACACCTGACACACACACCTGTACACACCTGTACACACCTGTACACACCTGATTCACACCTGATACACACCTGTAACACACCTGATACACACACCTGTACACACCTGTAACACACCTGTAACACACCTGACACACACACCTGTACCACACCTGATACACCTGTAACACACCTGATACACACACCTGATACACGCACCTGATACACACCTGACACACACCTGATACACACCTGACACACACACCTAACACACCTGACACACCTGTCTCTCACCTCTCTCACCTGTCTTTCACCTATCTCACCTGTCTCTCCCCTGTCCCACCTGTCTCTCTCCTGTCTCACCCGTCTTACGTGTCTCTCACCTCTCTCACCTCTCTCACCTGTCTCACATGTCTCTCACCTGTCTCCCCTGTCATTCACCTCTCTCACCTCTCTCACCTCTCTCACCTGTCTCACCTGTCTCACCTGTCTCTCACCTGTCTCACCTGTCTCACCTGTCTCTCTCCTGTCTCACCCGTCTTACCTGTCTCTCACCTGTCTCACCTCTCTCACCCGTCTTACCTGTCTCTCACCTCTCACCTCTCTCACCTGTCTCACCTGTCTCACCT